>VUQS01033620.1:0-13396 GCA_015108495.1 Heterochromis multidens
ATTTACCATTTAACCATGAGTGAAAGAAAAGTTTTTGTATTATCATTCATATTCTCTGAAAAATGGCCAAAAAAATCACAAATTCTGCCAAGGTATGTAAACGTTTTGAGCACATGGCTGGTCTGGAACATGCTATGTAGTGCCTATTCACTGAATTCATAAATCTTTATTGAACTACTTTACTCAGGTTAGGGCTTACAGATAAATGCATACTGTATGCATACAAAACTCTGTTGAAGCATGTCAATTACAGTTCTTTTAGTGAAGGCTGGCTCTAAAGCATTGGCAGGTTTGCACTGTAACTAAATTGCAGCCTAGGAATGGTTTTATAGTCAATGTCATCTTTTTCAGTTGGAGCAAAAGATGGAGATAGCCATCGGGATGTCACCCAATAGGTTGTGGAATGCCTTTGTGAGCAATTTAGCCTTTTTTTTCTTTTTTAAGAACAAGAGGGTAAGCTGGTAGCTATAAATGGAATGCAAATTTTAGCCAGTGAAAAAGGGATGACAAAATGCACTTGCAGAGAAACAAAAACAGCTGACTGTCTTTCAGTTTAACCTAATAGTCAGGACAACATTCAGTAAAACTTTCTATGGAAAATACCTGTTGCCCACTTCACCAACAAATTAACATAGTATCAACATAGTACCTTTATTGTACTTGGTCCTAAAAATCTTAGAAACATGATGTCTAACCAGATACTTACTCTGGATGGCATTACCTTAACCTCCAGTAACACTGTGAGAAATCTTGGTGTCATTTTTGACCAGGATATGTCCTTCAGTGAGCACATTAAACAAATATGTCGGACTGTCGTCATTCATTTGCGCAGTATCTCTAAAATTAGAAACATCCTGTCTCAGAGTGATGCTGAAAAACTATTTCATGCATTTATTACTTCCAGGCTGGACTATTGTAATTCATTATTATCAGGCTGTTGTAAAAACTCCCTGAAAAACCTTCAGTTGATCCAAAATGCTGCAGCGAGAGTACTGACAGGGACTAGAAAGAGAAAGCATATTTCTCCCATAGTAGCTTCTCTTCATTGGCTCCCTGTTAAATTCAGAATTGAATTTAAAATCTATCTCCTTACATACAAAATCTTGAATCAGGCCCTGCCATATCTTAAAGACTTCATAGTACCATATCACCCCAATAAAGTACTTTGCTCTCAGACTGCTGGCTTGCTTGTGGTTCCTAGGGTTTTTAAAAGTAGAATGGGAGGCAGAGCCTTCAGCTTTCAGGCACTTCTTCTGTGGAACCAGCTCCCAGTTTGGATTTGGGAGACAGACACCCTCTCTACTTTTAAGATTAGGCTTAAAACTTTCCTTTTTGATAAAGCATATAGTTAGAGCTGGATCAAGGGACCCTGAATCCTCCCTTAGTTACACTGCAATAGGCCTAGGCTGCTGGGGGCTTCCCATGATGCACTGAACGTTTCTTCTTCACTAACCTCTTTTCACTCCCTGTGTGTTTATACACCACTACTGTATTTAATCATTAGTAATTATTAAACTCTGGCTCTTTCTCCCATAGTGTGTATTTTGTACTGTCTCTCTCTGCTCTCTTCTCTTTCAACCAACAACTGGTCGTGGGGGATGGCTGATTTCTTCCTGTTAAAGGGAGTTTTTCCTTCCCACTGTTACCAAGTGCTTGCTTATAGGCAGTTAGGTGATTGTTGGGGTTTTTCTGTATTATTGTTGCATCTTTACCTTACAATATAAAGCATCTCGAGGTTGTTGTGAATTGGCACTATATAAATAAAACTGAATTGAATTAAACTGAATTAAGACAAATAACAATCATTAAAATAGAACTTATGTGGTGGAATGAGAGATTTGCGGCTTGGATGTCCAACTGACAAATCTGCAGCAACTGTGTGATGCTTTCATGTCACTATGGCCCAAAAATCTGAGGAAAATTTCCAGCACCTTGTTGACTCTATGCCAAAAAGAATTAAGGTAGTTCTGATGGCAAAGGGCATCCAACCCGGGACCGAATGTGTACAGAATAAAGTGGTCACTGAATGTATTTCAGGACACACAAACTGTCAATTCAGTTTGCTTTCTGGGCAACATCATCCAAGACAGCAAAATGAACTAAAATATATAAAAAATAATTCTGAGTGTGAATATCATATGTGATTTATGGAAACTCCTTCTGTTGTCATTATTAAAATTATTCTTCTTAAGGGGCTAATTTGTCATAATATGTCAACTTTTTGATATCTGCGTAACTTGGTCAGAGATGTTGTGATTCAGGTCCCAGAGGTGAGGTCTTTTGACTAGACTGACTAATTAATCAACACACGCAATTATTTTCAGCAGTTGCACTGCATCTTCTTGCCTGTTTCCACTGATTATGTTTACATAATTTTCATGAAGACAGTCCAGTATTGTGTCAGTTGTGTGTATGACATTCATTGTGGAAAAGCGCTATTAAACATAATTACAATCTTTAAAAGACAAGATTTGTCATACGTCTTACCCCTGGACACTGTAGAAAGTTTAAATAAATCATGAAACACAAATAACAGCTTTTTTTTCCTGCAGTGCATCTTAGCCGTACTAGCAGCTTTTCTTGGCTCTGTTTCTGCCTCCTGGTGAAGTCTGGAAAACATATATCACTGCAGGAGGCTCCAGTAGATGCTGCTGCACATTGCTTTGGCCCAGCAGGCAGCGCACCACTGTATTATGTCTCCCAATGGGAGCACCACCGGAAAGTGTCAGTCACAAGTATTTGGCATATGCAACCTGAAGCAAGCAAAACACTTAGCTTCTGTTTCTCCACTTTTCCTGACACAGCACATTACCAAAGGCACATGCAAGGCATGTGCAAGACCTCCAATGGAGTGTCACACAAAATGCAAGCTGTAGGTAAGTGATGGTGGAAGCTAGACATGAATAAATTGGTTAAGTTTGCAACTGGCTCCTTTGGAGAAACTGCTCTGTGTCGTGTCATATTCAAAGCCTCATCCATCAGCAGCCTCAGTTGGCTTGTGACATCTCTTTTCAGCAGATGACAAAATATCCTAACAGGGCCAACACTCATAGGCCCTGCTGTCTCCAAATACACATTACACGATAGGAGTGCCCACTTAATCGACTCATTGAGCCACACAGAACTTAGTACTGCATATCTCTTATCCTGGAGCTGGTCCTTTTTTTAGTCCTGGTGTGCAGTGTGGAAAGCTCTTGATGTAAATATCAAAATTAAACCGACATGTCAGAGGAAATATCCGGAATAAATGACAGGGGGTCGGGGGGTTAGATATTTCCTGGCACACTTGTTGTCCAATCAGTGGTGTCTGAGTAAAGTTGTCAGGGAAAACAAAAGGACTTCAGTGCAGGGGTGCTGCTCAGTGCACTCTCTCTGATTGAACTGCCAGCTCGTCTTCATCAGCATTTTGAGTTTGATGAAAGAGACTTTGACCTTTCTGTTGATTTGGAACATTACTCATCCCTTGGTATTTCTTAAAGCTCTAGATGGAAGTTTTTCTTCTTCTCGTATGTCTGGAATCATCTGCTAAAGAAATCCTGCTTTAGACTTTCAGAGTTGGATTTGGTCAGTGAAGCTGCACTAACAACCTGTGCAACAGAGTAAAACTCGAGACAGAAAAGATATATTCATGGATGTTTATCGAACAAATTAAAACCGTATACTGACGCTGCTGCATACCAAAGCTTAAAAAGTCCAAATAAATGTAAGGAATCTGTTTTTTAAACCAGCTGGAAGCAATGGAGCAAATGCAGGAATGCATCTGAACATATGCTTTTGTTTAGTAGCTTTATCTGTTACCTTTCACCGAAGAGGATTACACTGTTTCCTAATCTGTTTCACATCTATGTCCATTGTAATCTTGCTTCAAGATCTAATAGAGTATAATGCCCGTGCAACTCTCAGACCTGTTCACTGACTTTAAAGAGGATTCCTGTTTATATTGTACACCTTGCCAAAGCTCCTGAAGTGGAAAATGTTGCCTGCAGCTGAGTGGTGACATGGTTGCAGTGTTCCTCATGTGCAGAACAAATCACAATGCAAAATAAAGTCCTGACATTTGTTTCTGGCACCCAATCAGACATTATCTGATTGCCTATAGGAACTGCAGAACTGCAACTTGAGATTGTTGCTGATAAAGTATCATGAGGAACATGTGTATATTTCCACTTCACACTTAAAATAGTTGGTTGTACACTGTAAAGAAGCTGTAACATTCAATAATCTGTATTTTATTCATGGTATGGTATGTAGAGTAATTCTTTGCAGCTGCAACAGCACAGCAGGGACTCAAACTCTGTGAATCTTCCTCCTTTTTTTTTCATCAGGGGAAGCCGTTCTGTCCAAGCTGACACCCACCCTCACCTCTCTTCAGTACTGTCGGCCAAAAAATGCAGACTCTCCGTTTGGTCCCCTGAGACACAACTCGAGCATGGTTCAGCTTTACCATAAATACTCAGACATGACAGCAAGAGTTATAACTCCACCAGTGGAGGGAACCACCAATGTGTGGCACGGAAAGAACTTGTACAAGAGGAAGGGGGAGACATGGGGTTCCCGTTACTCTCAAAGGGTGATGACCCGATATTTTATCCCCTTTTCAGAGAAATCACATTTTGTTGTCAGTTAGAGACGGGAAAAGCCCTAAAAATGTGTGGAAAATTTCTGATTCTTTGCTGGGCAAGTGTTCAGCATGTTCTTCTAATTTCTTCATTTTTTTATAGATGTTTGAAAAAAAAGAGAGAAACCCTCACCACACACATAAAAGCTATTCTAAAAAATATTTATTGACCGATATTTGGTGAAATTAACCACACATGTGGCGAACACATTGAGTGAGAATTACTCACCTTTAAACCTGTGCACACATAAAATGACTTTTGATGTTGTTGTTGTTTCTTTTAACAACCAATCCTCTTAATAATAAATGAATGTAGCTTTTGCAAAAATAAATCTGTCCTGAAAGCGTTCCAGTCGGCCTGATGTGATGTACATGAGACACATAAATTAAAACCCTCAGTCTTCTAGTGAACATCTGCATGTTCTGGCGTGTCCCACATTACGAGTAACTGGAAGTGATGCACACTCCCTCTGAGACCTGCTAAAACTTTGTTGGACTTTGGAATTAATCTTTTTTCACAACATGCGTGTTACCCCGATTGTAGCCAGTACACAAGTCATCGGTTTGGCTTGATAAAGAACAATAACAGGGTAAAAATCCACAGTAGTAATGTACTTTTAAGGACATTGGCTCAGTATTAGTCAGACAATAGCAATGTACCATGAAGTTTAATTGGGATAAGTAACGCAATGTCCTAGTCAAAGGTAGCACCTGTTGTTCCTGTTAGTGATGTGAAATCACAGGCAAAAAAAAATGTGCCTCGTTATAAATGGATTGATTTTATCCCAATTTCAAATAAAGACCACTACCAGTGTGAGCCAGTGTTGCAATGATAGAAACTACTTCAAAGAAATACATGTAATATATTCTCCATACATGTCTGAAACTGCAGCCACTGGCAAAAAACATGAAGAGGCTCATCATCCTGCATGTTATTTTTCATCTTAACAGGATTGATTACCCAGCAGTCATGTTCAGCTCTGTATTTATTGCTCGGCCATATTTCAGACGTTGCGTGGCGGTTCACTGATGTTGAACCACAAGGAAAATAATCAGTCATGGTCTGTTTTAGCGCCCTCCAGAGCAACCAGGGCAACGCAAGGGTAAGCTCGGACCCCAGGCTGCTGAACACAACTCAAGTTTAGACAAGTTATTGTATGTGACCTGCTAAACCTGGCATTACAATAAATCACCCATTATTGACTTTATAGTAAAGCTATAAGGTAAATTGTAACGAGAGTATTAGGGCCTTCATTTGCATCATTTCAATCTGTTTGGCTCAGTAGTCCATTGTGCATTTGAGTTGTGTTAAATTTCTTGCAAACCATACTGGGCTTACAATGCCAGGCTAAAATTGTACCTTAGAAACCCCTGTTGTAACTCAATGTTGTATATACTTATATAGGTGGGAACCTTCAGCTCTCAGCCACCTCCTGCAGCTGTGGCTGACGGAAGAACACGGGTGAGGAAATGTATTGATGGCTTTTCAAGATGCAGGGACTCCAAACAGTAGTCAGCACTTCTTCCTTTAAGTGCTCTCCAAGCTGTAAAGAGGCTCTCGCAGTCCTAGTGGTAACAGATTCGGTGGGAGTTTAAAAAATGAATAAATAAAAAATCTAAGACGATAGCTGTATTTGGGTACATTCTTCGGCAGCATTCCCAGACACCGACAGTGGCTTCAGTGAATTCGGAGACGCTGCTGAGTTTTCCAAGTTTATCTAAAATACAGGAACAACTGACAGATCGTCCACATTGGTGATTGATGGAAAGAATGGAAAGTAAATGGAATGAGATGGTAAGCATGTTGACCAAATAAAAAAAAAGATTCCTCTAGTGAAAAATATTTATATACCGTGTGTTGAATGCAGCCATGCCACAAAACAAAGTAATGTTTTTTGTGTGTGTTAAAGGTGTCTCTGGTATTTTGCCTGTTGGCAGACACAATGTGTTGCCGCTGACTGGAAGAATCATCAGAAGCGGTCATAAATTTAAAAGGGCTCTTGTCTTTATCAAGCACAAAGGAGATAATAAACAGAAGCTACTGTTATTAATTAGTTTCTTCACTGTGAACCTGACAGAAACTGTTCATCCGTTTCCAGGAGAAGAGCAGTGGAATGGCTTTAGATGGCACACTCCCCAGAACACGGTGGACACTTACCATACTCAGCCAACTGTTTTGAATCAGTAGTAAATACTCCGTGGTACGTTTACAGACCCTAAAAGTGATGCCAAATGGAGAAAAAAGAAAACCTCTAAGTAAACGCAGCAGAATTGTAAGAGTGCATGCCATCAATCTTCACATGCAAATCTTTGAACGGGGACAACGTGCAAACAAATAGGGAAGGGTAATATTTTTCCAGTGTATCAAAAAAAAAAAAAGATGCATGAGGTGTCAAAGTTTTGCATATAGATGTCAAGTCATGTGAGAGATAAACTGATCATCTGCAGTCTGAGCTGGGGATTCCATGACAAATGAAGCACAAACTGGTGATCTGTAGCTTAAGGCAAATCTGTGCAATGAAGCGTTTTGAAAATATTAAAATCCCACCTGGTTCTACTCAGCAAAAACATGTGTAAGAATGTAAGGAATTCCAAAAATAGGACATCTTTTGCCTGACACCTCAGGCTTTTATATTATAAAAACAAAAGAAAACAAGACTTTAATCAGCTGCAATCATACACGGACAATACACCTTGGGAATTGAAGAGAAGCAGCATTGCACTTTAAGGATGTTTATTTATTTAGATCAGTAATTATTTAGATATAAGTATTTAGATCAAGTTTACAGTGCAGAGAACGCTGCACTGTCAATTGACTTTCTTTAGTTGTCTTTGAAGTCAGTCAGTCATGTGCCACAACTTGTAAAAGGAACATGAATGCCCCTGTGCACTGGTGGGTACAGGGATGGAGATTGATGTCTCACTCCTCCCTCTGGGCTTGATCCCCTCTGATCTTCTCACCTACATAGTAAAGAATGTTCATCCCACACATGACCCATCTTTTCCAAGCGTGTACACAACTTGATTTCAAACCCTCTTTTCTCAAAGCACACGTGAGTGAGTCTCAGCATGGGACTTCAACAGGTCTGTGTAAAGCAATTCCACAAACAGACACGTGATCTACAGATGCATGCATGTGCAACTTTGTTTTCTTGAACCTTCGGCAAGTTCGCTGAATTTGGAAGTAATACGTTAACCCTTGTAAATGAGCATCTCCTTTTTTCACCAAATAATGCATTACTTTAACTAACAAATTTACTTTATTAGTGTCTTTCATCTTATAATTTTGATTTTATAGCCCACAATTTTTTTTTTAGTAAAGTTAAGTGTTAGAAAAACAAAAAATATGCAAAGTTTTTCTTGCATTGTCACAATGAAAGCACACAAAAGTACAGGCAATTATACTGTATGTATTTTCAGTCTGGGTGAGTCAATAATGCTAAAGTTTATGAAGTGGACAAAAAGGAAATTCTTCAATGTCAAAGCAAAGTTGAGTGCTTATCAGTTAACCCATCCATCCATGGGTCGTTAGTTTCAGGGTCATTGTAGTCAGTGATCTGGGACAGTAGCAACAAGGCAGATATACGCTGAGGCAACATCTCATGACGTAAATGTTAAATGGAATGAACTGCATTCAAAAACACTTTTTTCTTTTTCAGTCTTAGAACATTCAGAGCACTTTTACACAGTCAAACCTTATCAAACCTTAAAAGACCAACCACTGCCAATCTGGGCTGCACAAGTAAATAGTGTTTGAAGTGTGTTCCCATGCAGTGCCGTACTCTAGGCTTTGCTGGCAACTAATCTGAATGGCTTAATCTGAACGGCTAGTGCATCCTGAACAATGGCCATCAAGTATTTTGGCTTAACTTGGTGAAAATATATGTTGGGCAATAGAGGAACGCATCCATAAGGATGTGATGTCACAAAACAAGAGGAAACATTAGCAGCTATCTCCTGAATATAGTGGAGCATTTAGCACATAGAGGCAGTTTTCTAATGCGGTCACATTTCAAGGTTATTAATGTAACTATTATGTTCAAAGCTTGTTGCAATGTCACTGATGGACTACTGAAAAAATGTTTTAAAGAATCATATTTGACAATGTCTGACTTCCATACCAGAGACTTACAGATAAATTAGGCTTTCAGTGATATATTCATAAGTCTTGTGGATCATATTAAACATATTAATAAATATGTGGTTTCTTTTGGATGTCCACTACATTTTAAAATAAAGAAGATTCAAATTGAATTTATCTGCACGGCATGGATTAATTTGTCTGTTTAAATGTTGTTTACTTGGCTAACACCTTTATTGAAATGTAAGGAATAAGTAGATCAAGGGTCATTCACTTCAGATTGTGAAAGCTCAGTGCTCAGTTGAAGTGTACACCTTAGTAGTTCTCTGTGGGTTTCTATCCAGCTTCATTCGGTTATTTTGACAGAATTGGGCCTTGTATTTTATCAGAGGCCCATGATGTCATGGGAAAGACATACTGGCTGTGGAGCACTGAGCTGTCAAAGACAGTTTTAAATCTGAGGAGGTACATGTCAGCATGAAGGCGTTTTTGCCTCACCTGCCTGCCTCCACTGAAGGTTGTTACATTAGAAGTTTAATATCCTTCAGGGTCGACATGCTGAAACACTCTTCCTAAAATTTGTGGAGTGAGCCAAGAAAAGCAAACTGAGCTGGAAGTTTGTGAATGTGGGAGGATAAAACAGTGCTGTTAACTCTTAGTTTGTTCTATACAATCCAATGCACAAAAACAATCAAGGAGATATCTTCTCTTAAAAAAAAAAAAAAAAAAAACCTTACCCTACAATTTGGCACTGAGAGACAGTTGGAGAAACGGGCTCCAATGGTGCTTTTTGTAGAGAATTTAACTGCGTTCTCTTCTCATTCAAATTTAAAAGTTGAGTGTTAAAATTATACTAAGTTCACAAAATAAACAAACCTCACCCACAGTTCCAAGTTGGTAATATTTTCAGGAAGATTTTGGATTATAAGATAGAACCAAGAGCTAATAACTATAAATACTGTAATGAGCTCGAGTAACTTTTGATTTTTGCTTCAGAATATTTGAATGCATATTTAACAGGGATCTAACGGACCCATAGACTTAGTACAAAAAGATGAACATAGACCTGAAAAAATGAAAGCATAATTTCTAATGGCCAGCAGGAGGTGACTTCTGTGGTTGCAAAAAGAAGTCTATGGTAAAATGACCCTTGTCCTTGACCTCAGAAGACTTTTTTTTTTGTTGTTTATCGTCTCAATCAGCAGTTTTAAGTCTTATTGAATGTAACATGATGTTAGTCCTTGTTAGTGTCCAGAAGCGTGATAATGCTTTAGGACTGGCCAACCTTGTTATTGACGAGTCCATTGACATTGACGTTAGGTTCACCTGGCACTTGTGATGTCTGGTTTCAAAAAGCTAATGTAGCGCTCAGCTTGAGACATCAAAAATGGGTGATTTCACAAATCAAACTAAAGCATAAACTTCTTGGAACCTCACAGCAGGCCACATCATTTGTAATTCCACTAAAATACTCCAAAAGGCACCAACAATACAAATATGGTCGATTCAGTATCTTAAATTAGTGGAGGTGAGGCCTTGTTGTCAAAGCAGCCATGTGCCTGACTAATCCAAAATCTAGATGGGTACATTATAAAATAATCACCCATCTTACAGTTGTTATGACATGAGAAACTATTTATGCTGTTTACTTGACCATTTGGGAGTCCATTTAGACTGACTTGCTTTTTGGGTCTTCTGTGTTGGCTTTTTTCCAGGGGTTGCAACTGATTTTTTCCTCATTCAGTTATGCTTGCTGTCTTTCACAGCATGGTGGTGTATCAGTACTGAATGGGGTGCAAGGTATCAGGAAGGAGTGAGGCAATGGTGACTAAAGTGGTGTGTGATACTGTGGGATGTGTCGTTACCTGTTTTCTAGAACACTTTCATGTCTTCCCCAAAGTCTTTATACATAATCACTGGCAATACAGTTGCTGTAATTTTCCACTCCTTTTTGACATATTCCTCTGTTTTTTAAATGTCTAATAACAGCTGTCTAAAATCATGCACAGAGAATTCTCTTTGTATTGCCTTAAGGTGGACTTGTTATTAAGAAGTACAACTTCTGGTCAAACCATTTTGATACACTTTCCAAAAAGTCATTATCCATTTGTGTGGCCATCAGGAACTCCAGCCTGACGGGCCTCAAGGTCTTTCACAAACCAAACACTCTCTTGTTCTTCTTCCAAAACATCTTTAACATTCCTGGGTACGGTTCTTACAGCTAAGGGGCCGATGATCCGTCAGCTCATCAGTCAAAGGTTTGTATTTAGCGGTGCAGCAGAAAAGTCATGGCACAGCAGCCAACATTTACCACCATCACTCACTGAATGCAAAGGGCTGCTTGGACAACTCGCATGCAAAGAGTAGCATGACTGACTCGATGTCCATCTGTAAACATTAAGAGAAGACAAGTTTTCAGAGCGCCTGTCCAGCATAATCAGACTCTGACATCATTTGCCGGAATCGTGCAGAGTCACTGCAACCAATTAATTATTTCCTTCCATGCATACATCCAAGGATGAACTAGCTAGATGCCACCAGAAAGATATCTAAACCCCTCAGTGGTTCTTTGCAGTTTTGGTGTTGAGCATATCAGATTCCTTTTATGTATATTAAAACTATTAATCAATGGTGTGTTATAATTAATGCAGAATCCTGGAAAATGCTTAAACGTGTAATATTTTCTAGGCTACAGACAGAACAGGTTCTTATAACTCTCTGTTTCACAGAATATAATTTTTGCCAAGCTCAAAAGCCACCGGTAATATCCATATTTCCTTCTTTCATCCCTCCAGGGCCAGGCATGGATTATGATCAATGATTTACAACGGCCAGCGGGTCCAAGTCATTTTTGTCTTCTGTCTTGTTCCAAAGACAAAACAGCTGAAAGAATTAAAAAAAAAGTTTAGTTTGGCAACATACATTGAGTTCTTTTCATAAATGATATCTTTGATTCCCAGATTTCCTTGGAAGAGCCTTCAGCCCCTCTGTTAGGTAAGATTCTTTGTTAGTGTTACCAAAGTATGTTACACAAAAAATTCAACATATAGCTGACAAGGCAAGATTTCAGGATAATTGTCAGCGCTTTAAAAATTAACCACATCTTTTACCAAGAACCACATTTTCTGAGTAGTTGGCACATTGCCTTCTTACTCACTCTTTCCATTTTATTTATCCAGATGTTTGTTTGTTTTTAGTGATTTTCATAATCTTGCACCCCGGGCATGTTTTGCGACAGATACAATGATGAATGATACATTCAAGCAAGTCCTGCTTGCCAAATAAAAAGTTGCTAATACACACTAGTCTTTCATAAACAGTGTTTTTTTTAAATAATAGATTTTATTTTATCTTAAAAAAATAGGTGCAGGGAACATTAAAATGGAATGTGTCCAGGCTAAAGCTGGTATTAGACATTTGATGAATTAGTCATAGTGAGTTTCTAGTGAAAGCCTCAGCCTGTCAATACAACATCAGTAATTTGCTGCGTCATACATTGCCTAATATCAGTCCCATAAACTGCCCGTCATCAGATGTTAAGCAGGCTGTTGCCATTACTGTCGTAAACACATAGCGGATGGAAAAACCCCACATCGGCCTGTTGAGCTTGGAGTGAACAAACAATGGAGGAGAGTTTGTATTAAACCGCAAAATAGCTCAGATTTAACATTCAGCAGTTAGAAAGCATTCAAATTTGAAGTCAATGTCTCAACTCTCATTTTTTATTCTTTTAGAGTAAGTACTTCGAAAAGTGGGATTTGCACTTGTCTCTATTATAATGACACAACTGTAAGACTCTCAACAATTCGTTCAACAATTCCATTCATTTTCTTAACCGCTAATCAAACCTATTCCAGCTGACACTGGGTGAGAGACACAACCACATCCAGTTTTAGAATCACTTATTAACCTAACATGCATACCTTCTGAATGTGTAAACCTGGACACCTGCAAAAGAACAACAACAAAAAAAAAACCTCACAGGCACAGGAAGAACACGCAAACTCCACAAAGAGAGGCCTCAGGCTGGTTTGAACCTAGAACCTTCTAACTATTGAGCTGTGAGTGTTAACCACTGCAACACCACGATTCCCTGTACTGTGAAATTTGAAAAGCGACAATCCTCTGATGAACTTTAGCTTTATTTCATTCCTCAAGCTGTTGCTCAGTCCTCCATCCGATGAACACATGCTGTAAATGCTCTAAACCAGTATTGATGTTAATGTCTGAGGAGACAGTAGTAGTAGAAAACCATATCTGGATTTGGTGGATTTGTTGTTGCTGCAGTAATACCCCCGATTCTCTTTGATACAGCTGCTTTAACCAACCTTAAGCTCACTGTGATGTAAAATAGACTCCTGACAAATTATATCATTTAAACTATGCTATTTTAGGTTATGTTTAATGTCTTCCCACCTGTGGTGGCTCCACCAGCCACCCTTCAGTGTTAGCATTTTTCTTTGTTAGTTTAGCTAGTTATTTTTCATACAAATATTTAAATAAGATGGCACAGGATCCTGTTTTGGTATTATTTTTTTAAGGCAGTTGTTTTCTAATATGAGTGTACACATTTAGTAAACAGTTCATCTTGGGTTTTTTTTTCCCTTTTTGCTAATAATATGTGACATTTGTAAAACAATTTCTTTAGTTTTTTTTTGGGGGGGGGGGTGTTTTTTTTTTTTATAGAATAAGTTAAT
>VUQS01033621.1:0-13938 GCA_015108495.1 Heterochromis multidens
GCCACAGGCTGATAGCATCCATGCCACGCCGCATTGAGGCAGTAATTCATGCAAAAGGGGCCCAAACCAAGTACTGAGTACATATGCATGATTATACTTTTCAGAGGTCCGACATTTCTCTATTTAAAATCCTTGTTTTATTGATTTCATGTAATATTCTAATTTTCTGAGCTTTTGAATTTGGGGTTTTCATAAGCTGTAAGACATAATCATCAAAATTATAACAAATAAAAGCTTGAAATATCTCGCTTTGCATGTAATGAGTCTATATCATATATTAGTTTCACCTTTTAAGTTGAATTACTGAAATAAATGAACTTTTGCACGATATTCTAATTTTTCGAGTTTCACCTGTATGTGTTTATACACCACTCTGCATGTAATCATTAGTTATTATCAAACTCTGCCTCTTCCACAGTGTGTCTTTTGTCCTGTCTCCCTCCCCTCACTCCCAACCGGTTGCAGCAGATGGCTGCCCCTCCCTGAGCCTGGTTCTGCCAGAGGTTTCTTCCTGTTAAAAGGGAGCTTTTCCTTCCCACTGTCACCAAGTACTTGCTCACAGGGGATCATCTGATTGTTGGGGTTTTTCTGTATTATTGTAGGGTCTTTACCTTACAATATAAAGCGCCTTGAGGTGACTGTTGTTGTGATTTGGTGCTATATAAATAAAATTTAATTGAATTGAATTGAATTGAATTGAATTGAATTGAATTGAATCGAATCGAATTGAATCTTATAAGTGATTAACTTCTGAAGTTAACTGGATTCTGGTTTGGATCCAGGAATCTTTGTAAAGTTTCTTTAGCATTGTGAGACAGGTCACAACTGGACATTTCACATCAAATCTTCAGAAAAAGACATCAAATTAAAATAAGAACATTTTGGGATGGTGACATATCCAGGGTGCACACCATCTCTTTGCTCATGACAGCTGGGATAGGCTCAAGGGCTACTATGATATAAAACATAAAATGCAGTAGGTAGAAACAGAAAGGCAGTCACTGAAACATTAGTACAATGAATATTAATTACACAGTCAGTTTCCTCCCACCTGTTTTGATTCAGATTTTCAAAAACAGCAAACAACCAAAAACAAAAACATATGGCTGGGAATAAATTCTGGAGGAAAATGTTGGAATAAGTACTCTGAAGAACAGATCAGTGTGCTGATAAAAACAATTTCTAATATTTCTGGAGCAAGGCCATAACCATCAACTTTGGTGGTGACCAAATCAACTCCAGGGTGTCAAGGTAAGCTAAGCTAAGGTCTGCTGAATAAACCTCTGAGCACCACTGATGGGTACTGGATGAATGTTTGGCTGATTAACTTTACAGATAAGTTGTATATAATAGTTATGGTTGATTGATTAACAATTGCAAAATTAGTGCATTTTACCAAAACCATTTTTCTCTACTCAAAGCAATGGCTGGCACTTTTTAGCAAAATTCAAATATTGGAGTGGGCAACATTGGAGCCTATCCCAGCTGCCACAGGGCGAGAGGCGGGGTACACCCTGAACAGGTCGCCAGTCTATCGCAGGGCAGATATATGTAATTTAAAATGTAATAATTGTAATTATTTAATGTATTTACTGTATAAGCTCATTTGGCTTTCACATTGTTTTAAAACAACAAGAAAAATGTCAGCCAAAGCTCAACAATGAGACAGACATCCGTCATCTTTCTCTCATCCTTTAAATGTCCACTGCTAGAGACAAAACAAAGGCAAATTTGGAGTCCAAGTACAAAGGTAGAAGCGGAAACGTACCATAAACACGCAGACATTTCTCTAAATAAACTCACACGTACACGCTGAAATACACACACGCATCCTCACCTCCACAGGAACTGTCTGTCCAATCTACTGACAAACAGGAACACACATGGCAGATTTCTTTGTCGCACACATACACGTATAAGAATAAACTGTTATCATCATAACATACCATCCCCACTCATCAAAATAACCGTCTTAAAAATACCCCCCCCACAGACACATGCACACCCACACACACCCGCACATGGAAAGTGTTCAGACATGGGCGTGGGTGTGCTGGTCTCCTGTCCAGTGCAATACAGAATAGACCATTGTTAACCTTAAGTGACAGAGAAAGGAAAACAATTAGGAAAAGTCCCTCTGACACACACATACTCATACTTTCTGATACGTCACATTCGGTGGAAAATGGTACAACTTACTCGTGAATTTTGTGAAATAACTTTGTGTGGTTCATTATTTTGGTCTCCTTCGTCTTGTCGACCAAACCTACTCGTATTTACACTACTCTCTTAAGATATGTATGCACACTCCCCCACCCGTCCACCCCACATCCATCATTCTTATCAAGTTTCCATTTTTTGTTCATTCTTGTCTGTCTCCTTGTTTTGCTATGCCATTTTTGTCTCCGCTATTGTCTTCGTCCAATTCTTTTTCTCTGCCAGCTCTTTCTAAATCCCGTTATCTTTCCACCGTTTCCTCCTCAGCCTCACACTCCTCTTGCTGCGCTGGCATCTGAAACAAAGGGAAAAATGAAAGCCTTTGTACTTCAGTGACTTTGTATTTGATGTCAGAGCGGAAGCCTTTTCATGATGGTCCAAACTGTAATTAGGGTTTACCCATACAAAGAGCTGCTGCCCTTGATGGGCCTTGTGTGGATATACTACTGACAAACTCACACCTTCAGTGTTGTTTGGGGGCGGTATAGTATCTGTGGCCCCTGACCTAGTTGTCTTTGAGTTGGTTTCTGTGGTTGCCTTACTGTGACACAGCTGAATCTTCAGCATCTTTTATCAAGCCGCCATGGAGCTCTTTAGTGTGTACACTGCTGTGTATCATGCTAATTGTGTTATATGGTTAGTTATGTTTACTATTTTTAAGAGATTTTCAGATAATAAAAGTCAAATAAAAGACACCCAAGTGAGTCAATATAAAACATCAGAAAATAAAGTACAGAACAAGGACAGGACCTCCCTCTCTCCAGCCACCTCCTCCAGCTCTTCTGGAGGGACACTGAGACATTCCCATGCCAGCCAAGAGATGTAATTTCTCCAGTGTGTCCGGGGTCTGCCCCACGGCCTCCTCTTAGTAAGACATGGCTGGAACACCTCGCCTAGGAAGCAGCCAGGGGGCATCCTAGTCAGATACCTGAATCACTACAACTGGCTCCTTTCGATGTGAAAGAGTAGTGGCTCTATTCTGAGCCCTTCCTGAATGACCAAGCTCCTCATCCTATCTCTTAGGCTGAGGCCAGGCATCCTTTGAAGAAAGTTTATTTCTGCCATTTGTATCTGGAATCTTATTCTTTTAGTCACTACTTTGCCACTTTGTGGCCATTGGTGAGGGTAGATCAACCAGTTAATTGACAGCTTTGCTTTCACTCTTAGCTCTCTCTGGTTTAAGTATTTTGGGGTTTTATCCATGAGTGAGGGGAGAGTTCATCAGGAGATTAATCCTCTGCATTAACCACCAAAAACTACTTATTGATTGTGTTTCCCTATAGCTAATCCCAAAAAGTTGAATCTGTTCATCTGGACGTAGCGTTTTAAAAAGAAACACAAAAAAACCCCGCTACGTCCAGATGAACAGATTCAACTTTTTGGGATTCTTTTACCCGGATTATTGAGCATGCATCAAGAGATCCCTATAGCTAAGTTAAGATGAAAGTTTTGCTAATGAAAATAATCTCATCATCTGTATACATGATCATCAGGGAAAATGAACTGAACTTTACAGAAGTAATGTTATTCTGACTACCAATGCAGGTTACTGTATAGGTTTATAACCTCCCAATTCTCACAGATAACAATGACTATGGTTTGAGATTCAAAATTTTACTGAGCATTTAGACACAATTTGTTTTTCTTTTAGCAGTTTGTGGTTTTGTGTTCAACACGTTCAGATGTTCAAAAATACTGATTTAGTGATTAAAGCATAGTTTCTAACAACCTTTGCTCATCAAAACTCATAATGATTAAAAACAAACATTATTTCTAAACAAAAAGTGGCCCAAGGTATTACAGGGCCTTAAGCAAAATTTAATTTGGGGCCCCTACCCCCAGCTAAACCCATAGTCTACCACCCACCTCAGCACCACCAATATGAGTTATTATCCATGCTTGACTGTTTGTGCTTTGTACATCTAAGACAACCGTTATGGCTTACTAGTGTGCTGGAAAGTAATAAAAATAAACCAGCAGACAGTGCATCATGAAGGAAGTTAAGTATTTTAATTGCTTTTGAAATGTGCAAAAGGGCAGAACAGTCATGAATCAGAATCATCTTTATTTGGCCAAGTTTGTGCACACAAACAAGGAGAAAGAAAGAAACATTTTAAAAAAAAAAATAGGCAATAAAATTAAGAACCAACAAGTTACAGAAAGTCTTAAGAAACTATACAACACTTTAACATAAACCTAAATATTATTTTCTTACATAAACTGCAAATGTAAAAACAGAAGATTAAATAAATTCAATAGAAACCTACATAGGAAAACCTAATAAATAATTAAAATACAAGTATTCATTAGGACCTATTCATTAAGGTCACTTGCAGAGTTGGATTAAAAACTACCGATGTCATGCTAATGTAAATGCTAATGTATCTGTTAATAATAAAAATATCTCACAGGCTTGTCTATGTTGATCTGAAGGAAATTACTCCATACTAAAAACGCACCTGCTGTGCTGTGATCAGCTGAAGAAGCACTTTGGAAAGCACAATGGGCAGTTGTTGTTGCCAGTGTTCCAAAATATTTCAACAGTGCTCCTGGGGAAATCAGCTGATGAACTGAGTTCATTTTACCAATTTATAGCAAACTACCCCAATCAAATACCCCAGAGGAAATAGTAAGCAAAACAATATCCATAACAGGTCTTCATAAATAAAACAACTTGCTACAACGAGACACAAACAAATGAGACTCAACCTGGCACTGGGATAAGTCGAGGATCCAAAGATATCCCAGTAGTATGTGACTAGCATATGCCCTTAGTTCAGAAAACTTACTAGCTAATACAATATTTTACATTATTTGTAAGATGAGCAAAGCTATTTAGGAATGTGATTCAAATGTGAAGACCACATGTGTTTACTAGGCTGTTAACTGATTAGTGAGCTAACGGTAGGTTACCAACCATAATACTGTGGTTTCCATACAACATAACCTAAACTCGCCATACAATGACTCAGATAAAGGCTTGTTTGATGCTTCTGTTTAACTATTACTGTCAGTGAATGTTTATGATAAGACACTGTAATTACTCATGGAAACAAACCTTTATCTGGCTGCTTTTTTTCTTCCTCTACTTTTCTTTTCTCACTTTTCACCCCCAGAGGGATAAATCCTTTTCTGTGGCATACTTGTCGTGATCTACTGGCAAAAAGTTACAGTAAGAATGTGATCCCAGCGCTGACACAGGCAGCAGAAATGATTAACGCAGTACTATCAAGCTATCAGATTGTTAACATGTTTATCGAAATATTTTTATTTGCCTTGTATGATCAGTACACAACAAATATGCATTTATCAGCATATTTCCACTTCCACACTCTCGGGGGTCTAACAAGCTATCAGGAGGACCCTAAGCAAATGCTTAGTTTGCTTATACCTCGGGGCAGTTCTTCTCCAGCTTCTCAGTTGCTTGCAGAACATGACACAGCTGTAAGATGTTTAAAGTGTATTTAGCAGTAAAAGAAGTTGTGGACTAGCAAGCTACTTTATTTCCCAATATACAGCAGCTTAAGCATAATGCCTACACAGGTGACTTTTTGTAAGTTTTTCATCCTTTCCTAAATTTGTCTCCTGTGGTGTTAATGTACTGTAGCCAGTCATCAGCACTTGCCAAGTACATTTGATTCTGTAAATTCCTGCGGTCACAGCCTTACTTTGCCCATATACTGATCCTCTACTTGACCTTTAATTTAAACCCAACATCTTCTCAGTCAGGCTGCGTAAGTGGCTCATGGTGTAACTATACACTGTTTGTATGGCTGTGTTTAGACTGAGCCCTATTTCATTAGGATCATGTTGCTGCAGCAAGGATTACTAATGAAAGAAAGGCTCAGTGTTCATTGATTGCTGTTATTTTAATTTTGATGAACTGCATATGAGCAAAAATCTACTATTTCGCTCTAGTTGTTTCAAATATTTTACACTGGGTTTAGTAGTAACAGTCAGTACTAGTGGCAAACTTTAGGATTAAGCAAAAAACGCTGTTTCTGGGGTTTGGATTGAAGGTATTTAAAGAAATATTA
Source organism: Heterochromis multidens (assembly GCA_015108495.1). NCBI lineage: Eukaryota > Metazoa > Chordata > Actinopteri > Cichliformes > Cichlidae > Heterochromis > Heterochromis multidens. The sequence goes on from VUQS01033621.1 coordinate 6,255, forward strand.
TTCAGCTCCTTTGTGACATCAGAAATCTTGGAGATAGGTATGTCTAAACAAATCAATCCCGAGACTAGTGGCAAGAGGGAAATATATCTTCTTTGCTATGGTGTATATAAGTGAACAGAAACCAGCAGCTGTATGGAAAACATATTCAGCAGTCTGATGCCAAAGCGACTGCTGCAGTATACTTTGAAAAGGTTTTCCTAAGCAACTAATACAGGCCCTTATTAAAGTGAAATATTGCTCTGTGGTTGTCACCAACAACAACCAGAAGAAACAGTTCATTTTCTGCTCTTTATCTCAAAAGTGTAAAGCACTACAAGCTCTTTAAAATTGTCAGTTGCGGTTCAAGGAAAGGAGTCTCCACTCTTACTTTTATGTGTGTTTTGTCTTTTGTCTTTGCCTACATTCAGCATGCAGCTGTGCCTGCACCAATTTCACATTTCCACTTTAAACAGCAACAGATGCAGGTTAAGATGCTGGTGTGTTTGTGAGCATCAGTGTGAAAGTGTACCCGTATACACACAAGAGTGAAGACAGAAAGGGATCCACTTTCACTTTCAAAACATCCTGAGGAGGGAAACACATGCACTCATTCTTTAGTGATGCCCTCAGAGTGCACGAAGCATAGAAGTGAGCCAAAGTGCATTTATCCCCTATCAACAACTTGACTTGATGGGAGAAGGATCCTCTTTCACTCATAACCCACTACCACCACAGCTTTCAACACACTGAATGGCAGACACTGATATAAAGGCCCTGCATATACAACCCCTGGAATCACCACAGTTAGAGGATGTTCAATCAGCTCTATTCCTTTGTAGCAAATAAACAAATCACAGATAGCTGAACATTCTGGCTTTGTGAGATATACCTCAAATAAATTAAATGTAATGATTTTAATTATTGTAATTTGCATTTCTAAAATAAAAAAATACCAGCACAAATCAAAATGTGCAAAATAGTCTGTAGTTAAAAGACAGTCTTTTCAGACCTTAATGAGGTGTTTCACCTGGCCACTTTAAAGGAAGCATGGCCCCACCAGCAGAGCTGTCAGGTGAAACAATGGACAGGATTGTACAGCACATGACAAAAGATGATGGTTGTTCCCAGTCAGCTGTGTGTAAAATTTGGAACAAGTACAAAAAAATTGGAAAGGTTATAAAAGAAACATACGCGTAGATGGAAGACATCAAAGTGTCAGGACAGAAAACTCAAAGTGAGCCTTGAAAATAGAAGATGCACAGCAAAAGGAATGAAAAAAAATGTATTTGTGACCGAGCTGTAAGAAATGGGCTGAATGAAGTGGGATCCATGAGACATACTGGAAAACCAAAGGTTAACCAGTACTAACATCTAAACAGAAGAAAACAAGGTTACACTGGGCTAAAGAAAGGCAAGGAGTAAGGACCAGGACCAGCTGTACGAGTGTGCATTCAGATTTTGGTTACAATGATACATCTTACCACAGGGCAAGGAGTGTTGAAGATTTTCTTGAGGAAATGCATAAAAACTCAATGATATGACCAGCAAAGGGTCTGGATCTTAATCTGACTGTGCATTTATGGTGGAAATTGTAAAAAAATCCTGTATATACAAGAAAGTTGGAATCCCCTTAATGGAGAATGTTGTTTTTCATTTGTGAAGTCAGCACCATAAACAATCCATTCAATCTATATCAATCCAAAGAGAGGCAATAAAGTACTAACCAGAAGGTTTTTGTTGATGATTTCATTTTTTTTCTCTTGAGCTTGAGGTATGATTCATAAAACAAGAATTTCCAGCTTTTTTTTTTAAAAAAAAGGTTTTGCATCATATGTGTGATTTGTTTAGCTGAAAAAAAAATTAAAAGCTGAATGAACATCCTCCAGGTGTGGTTCATAATTTTTGCCAGGGGTTGTAAAAAACTGGTTTTACAGTTGACCAGGAACATGTTCTTAATCCATTTTTGGTTTTTGGTTATTGAATTCTATAATGTAAACATAATCACAAAGTACAACTGTAATCCACTGTTTCCACTTCAGAAAAGGCAAGATCTCTTAATCATAATAAAAGTAAAGTTGCATCTTCTAATGTTTAATAATAAAAATTTGTGGAATTTAAAGCAACAATGTATGGAAGTAGACAAATAACATTTAGGCAACTTAAGAGCACAAGTGAAACATAAAACAGAGGTCCTTGTTCCAAAGAGAAACAAGACCAAGATAGCAGCCACACTGGGGTCTAATCTGGGCTACATTTGGCACTTACAGCTCAGTTACAGTACTGACATGTTGTGGTGGCCAGATGTGGCCCAAAAGTCATGAGATGGGGTTGGCATGGGTTACAGCAAGGGTGGGCCAGCTCTCACCCAAATGTCACGATACACATGACATTCTGGCCCATAAATAGGGGCTATGGCTGAGTGAATCCACACAAGAGATTTACTGAAATAAAAGATAATTTATTCAACATAAACCAACCAAAACACAAACAGTAAAGAAGGTTGATGCCAGGTCGAGTGGAAGAGAGAGTGAGCAGTCCATTTGGGTCAGCTTTTACAGCCTAGAAGTTCCAGGTGAGCATCAGCTCATAGGACTTCCACAGAGATGGTGGAAGGGGCGTGACACTGTGACTGAGTTGAGGCAGCCGGGCTCACTCTAAGTCAATGCTGTCAGTGAAGATCAAAGAAATCAGCAGATGTGGGTCACACATAGGCCAAGCATCCATTGCTGTCTGGGTCCTGTGTATAGGTAAAGCAAATGTGGCAAGACTTGTGGACTGCTAACACGTCAAATTGTCAACTTTATCTCATGGTATAGGTTCACAAATGGTAAGAGCTGCCTAATTGGAGTTGTATTTCCTCAGCCTTATGATATGAGATGCAGCACAGTGGTGCAGTGTGGTGCAGTGTTTAGCACTGATGCCTACCAGCTGTGTGGAGTTTGTATGTTCTCCCTGTGCCTGTTGTGTGGGTTCCCTTCATGTACTGTATTCCCTCCACAGTTCAAAGACATGCATGTTAGGTTAATTGGTGATTCTAAAGTTAAGTGGCCATAAGTGTGAATGTGAACATCAGTGGTTGTCTGTGTCTCTGTGTTAGCCCTGCGACAAACTGGTGACCTGGTCAGAGTGTGTACCCCGCCTCTCACCCCAGGATAGGCTCCAGCAACCCCACAATCCTGAAGTGGATAAGTAGAAGAAAATAGGTAGATGGTCTGATAAGATGGTCAATCCCTTTTAAAGCAGTTTATTGAACCCTTGCCCAATGCACTAACTACTTCTCACATTTGGTTTGCTTCTTAAGACAATAACTAGCATGAAGTCATTTAAACAGCTGATGAGTTAGCCTGACCTCAAGATTTTAATGTTTCCAGCTGTCAGCTTTTTGGCTTTGTTGTAAAGTAAAACAGTCACAATTCTTACAGCACTGAATGTATGCACATATTATAAAATCTTACCACGATGAACAGATTAAAATGGTCACTTCTTTCCCTGGTTATTGGCTTCTTTTCTGCGTAATCTTGAAAAATTCCACTCTACACTCTCAAACCCCACTTCAGAGTTTGCAGTCATTTTATGAAACCGTGTTGACACATGGAGATAGGTAATCCTCGTAAAAGCTGTCTTTCCAACACTTGAAAAATAATAACTTTGATGACATTTTGATTCACTTTTGCATGTATACATATCATTGCCTTTTCTGTCAGTTGAAAGACAACAGCATCTAAAAAGGTAACCTGAGCTGCTGATATAGGAGATGATAGTAGCTGGTAGTGGAAACAGAGCTGTTACACCAGCTGTATCTGTTCCACTGGAATCATAAAACACAACAGCTTCTTCAAAAGAGCATTGTGAAGAGGTAAACATACCGTGTGCCGTTCAGCCACAAGCAGAATGGTTCTGTGGCAAATATAACCCAAAACAAACAAATAAAAACATTATTTTTATTTATTTGATTTATTTTTGATTTATTTGTTTAACTGAAAAACATCCTGGAGATAACACATTTTATTTTTATTTCTGCATGGTGTATTAGAGCAATGATTAATGGCATGCTGTGAGCACTTAGATGGATTACTGCTATAGTTCGTTGTTAGTGTGTAATGGAAATGTTGTCTAACAACTTATCTGCACAGCTTGAAGGGAAGGAAGTTCTCCTAAACCCTAAACCTAAACTCTACATGCTCCATACAAGTAAACAAATACAACAACACCTGAGGGGTATACTATGAAGCAAGTTCAACATAGCCAAGCTTTCTAAAAATCTAAAACCCCAGTTAGAGACATTGGGTAGCACAAAGGTGGTTATCAATTTTCTCTCTTAACCCCTGCTTTCTGCTTCAGGCTCTGTGGATGCTCACATAAACGGGATGTTTGATGCGCTCCCTAACTGTTCTTCCACACAAAACGGGTCAATTGAGCACCATCACACCAATCAGAGACATTATCAAAAGAATAGGTGATACAGATCTATAAAGAGTATTAAAAAAAATGCAACACTTTTGCTGCAAATAAGACAAGACTAATGCTGAACAGATTGCTAATATTATGGTTTCATGGAGTGGAAAAGGGAATGCTATCTTGAGTTAATATATTTATTTTACTGCTCAGTGCGCTGCATGTTACAGCTGCACATTAGAGCTCTGAAACTTTAAAGTGCAGACATTTGACCATTACTCACTGTGTTCAGGTCTGACAGTCCCATAGTCTAATAAAGGAGACGTGAAATCACTTTAGTTTGTTGCCAGATCAAAGTGAAATTAAAAGTATTGATTGAAGATTATTGGTGATAAATAGCCTACAGATATAACTAGGAGATCAATACCCATATTCTAGTCCACAGATTTTCCTGTACACTATCCCAGGCACTTAGTTGTGCTTATGTCTAAGTGTACATGATCCCAGCTTACATCTTACATTCTACTACTATGTGTTGGATAGTCTTCGGTGCACCTTTGCACGGTCTGCAAATTGGGTCCTGTTGGCTGTGATCAACTCCTCCCTCTATGGATCTGGTGCTTAGGGCCTCTGTGCTGTCCTTTAAGCCTGTCCTTTCTAACCACTGGCAGGATTTCTTGATGTCAGCCACTTCCTTTTCCACTTTCTATCTGTCAGTGGCCATCTATGAAAGTTCCTCTTCCTGTTCCTCATCACCGCCTGTCTTCAGCTGCCTGAGGCATTCTTGGAGCAGCTCATCTCGGGGAGCCATCTTACTGATGTATTCACGGATGCACCATGTTTCATCCTGGATTGTGTCTCTGACACTCACTAATCCTCGCCCTCCCTCTTTCCGTTACTCATAGAGCCTCAGGGTGCTGGACTTTGGGTAAAGACCTCCATGCATTGTGAGGAGTTTCTGTGTCTTGCTATCAGTTGCATTTATCTCCTACTGTGATGATGATGGGATACCCAGGTACTTGTTACTATCCTATATATTTGCTGTTCTGTCTTTTGGTAGCTCTACCCCTTCAGTCCGGATCACCTTCCCTCTCTTTGCAACCATTTGGCCACACTTATCCAGTCCGAATACCCTTGCTGTAGATCCTGGTGTGGTGGATCAATGAGTCGATGTCTGGCTGACTTCTGTCAAACAGCTTGATGTCATCCATGTACAGAAGGTGGCTGATGGTCACTCCACTCCCGAATCTACATCCATATCTGCTCTTAGTAATGAGCTGACTTAGGAGGTTGAGGCCAATGCAAAACAGCAGCACCTTGGTATATTCCACACTTGATGGTGACTTGTGTGATTGCATTCATGTTGGCCTCCACTGTTTTCTTCCACAGTACAATTAAGTTCCTGATGAATGTTATTACCGCACTGTTTTCTTTGTACAGTGCCAAGCACTCCAGTATCCATGTGTGGGGCACTGAGTCATAGGCTTTCTTGTAGTCAATCCAGGTGGTGCTCAGGTTGATCTGCCTGGTCTTAGAGTCCTGGTGTACTGTTCTATCAACCAGGAGTTGCCTCTCTGAGCTGTGCATGCGTATTGACTCATGTACCTACTCAGCTTGATTGCTACGGTGCCTGAGAGGAGCTTCCATGTTGTGGAGAGGCAGGCAATCCGGTAGTTTGATGGTGTTGTACCCTTGTGGGGATAATTCATGATCAGAATTGTTCTGCCCTGTGTTAGCCAGTCTGCTGCTGTTAGCAGCCCCCTTATTTGTGCTACCAGGCAATCATGGAGTGCTGTTAGCTTCGTCTGCCAGTAGGCATGGCATGTCAGGTCCCAGTGGTATCTACCTTATCATTCTGGAGACTTGAGTCAGATGTCTTCCTTTGTGATGTTAACTGGCTCTTTCTCTGGAAAGTTGCTGAGTTCTGCTCTTAGGTCCACCAGCCACTCTCAGATGTTCCTCCAGCATTGCTCAGTCTCAGCTTTGGGTGGGTCTGCCCTTGTGCTATTATTCCCTTTTAGCTAAGCGTGTACCCTGAATGGATCTACAGAGAACAGGCCATTTATTCTCTTGGTCTCTGCTTCTCTGGTATATCTCTTCAGCTTAGTGGGCAGAGCTGTGAGCCTTTATTTGCCAGTTTCTTGAGCCTCAGTTATAGCCATCTTGTTGTACATCTTTTTCATCTCATGATGTCCTTCTGCACCTCAGTTAATTGACTAACATCCTTGCAGGTTTCCCTGATTTTGGCTTCCAGCCTTCTTCTACCTGCATCCTGGATCTTGATACCCAAGTGCTTCTAGGATTACTGTGGGAGTGGGGTATATGAGCTCATTTGTTTCAGATCATCACATCTGCAAGCATCTCCTCTGATGGGATTCTGTCAGTGAGCCGGGGGAGTCATGCTCTTCATTGGGTGGTTAGCTTGAGTTTGGCCACCATTTTCAGCCTCAGCTCAGTAGATGCATCTGTCATTGCAGGTGGTTGGGCATCATCTAGTTCACTTACACTGCTCTTTTCTACCAGTATTGGCTCATTATATCCACATTGCTCATTATTGTTCCCACTCTGCTATAGCCTCTCGATCTCCAGCTTTAGTAGTTGCTGCCTTATATTGATGTTATAGCTATTAGGTGCTTCTTGGTCAGTGTTTCTACTCATCCATAATTCCCACATGCATTATATATAATCCCTCTCACTGGGCTGGCTAGCATAGTAGCTTTGCATCAATTTCATATTATCAGTCCTTGTCCATGTATGCCTTGTTCCAGTAGTCCACTTCTCATCAACACCTGACGTAGACCTTGTTAATTCGGGAGACGTTTGAGCCAGTAAGGCTTCAGTTATGTATCTCTCATTCATATTCAAGCCTGGGGACCCTTACTGGATGTATGCCCTGGAACCCTCAACCTATTGTTCCAAAGAGGGCAATGTTGCCATATATATATTAATTACAGCATAGCAAAATACAAGAACTAACCATTTACAAAGAGGGAAAAAACACTGATGGAAAGACTTTCAGATTCCATGATTACACTGGCACATTTGTGCCACTGGCTGCTATCTCCAACAAACAGCACAACAGTGATGAAGAAGAGCTTGTTTACTCAGTTCAAAGCTTTTCTGATGCTCTCAATGAGTCCTAACACCATCTGCAGTGTGCATGTGAGTATGTGCTTGTGTATGCATGTGTGTTAGTCTACTGTCTTTGATGTGTACAGTAATAGGTCTGTGCATGTCTCCCTCTCTCTCTCTCCAATGACATCTGGATGGGTGTGAAACAGCTGTGCCTGCTGCAGTCCCCTTTGGGATT
>VUQS01033621.1:13958-24940 GCA_015108495.1 Heterochromis multidens
ACACACAGAGACACACACACACAGACACACAGAGACACACACACACACACACACACACACACACACACACACACACACATACATACACACACACACAAATACTTCTTCACGTAACCCCTCATCCCGTATGTTTCCACAACATCCCACCTCACGCTATACCCCGCCCTAACCCATCCTCTACCTCTCTGAGCCTGTTTGAAGGAAAGTATTTGGGGATTTTAAGATGCCTCTGGATATAATATCTTAACATGTTCTGTGTCATCATATGGATCGTTTGTCTCTTTGACTGAGTCCATGTCTCTGAATCTGTGCATTTAGACATTTCTGCAGTGGCATGAAACCCCTAACACTCCTTCTATACCAGTTTAAATGTACATATGTGCAAGCACATGTATGTGGACATGCACAGTTTCGTGTCTTCAGCACTCATGCACCCCCATGGCGAACATTCCTCAGCCTCTGATCTTCCTCTCTTCTCCTCCTTTCATCCCTGCTTTTCCCTCCTCCTCTTCTCTGCTCTCCTCCTCCTCAGGGCAGCTATTCGTAATCAAGATCATTTTGGAAGAAAAGAGGTCTGTTGGGGGGAAAAACACTATTCTTTCATCTTTTGCCCTTTTCTCTTTCTGCCATTTGGATTAAAATCAGCTCCAGAAGGATTTATGGGATGAAACTGGAGTTATATCATGATGGATTCATTGTGTGCATGTCAGTATCTACAAAATAAAACATCTCATTAAAAAAAAATAGGGAAACCAATATCACAAAAATCCACAATGTGCTTCTTGATTCAGTTGTGCAAATTAGTAGCCATTACTTTGGCAGACATGTATCTAAAATGTTCTGCTACCTTTTGCCTTCAGAATACCATGAAACTGTCTGGCTTGAATTCAGCAAGATGCATGGCCACACCTAAACCACACCTATTAACATAAGCCAGCCAAGTTGATATGATTAGCACATCCTCTGTGGGTCCCTAAAATCTCCTCCTTTACCCTTACACTTAAACTGTCCAGAACCAGCCCAACAAAACAACCTTTTCCTACACTTATCCACTTTTCAAATCTATCCTTCCTTAACTTCTAATTCTTTTCATATCAGTGGACCAATAATGAGAAAATTTTATGGCATGGCCAATGCTATTCAAAGTTTTACTGCTTCATCCAACAGATGCTTAACAGGGTTGAGTTCCCGGCCAGTAAAAACTCCAATAAAAAAGAAGTCCAATAAACAGTAATAAAAACATTTTGATGTTCTTGGAACAATATAGAGACCAAACATCTCTTGAATTGATGTGGAATCACTTCAAAACACATTTATTATTACAACCCAAAGTCATAGTGTTGGTTACAATCTGTAAAACATCATAAAAAGCATTCTGTAAAACATGCACCACACCCTCAATTCAGATACAGAAATAACTTTCTGTGGTCTTGAGCAGTAGTTCTCTAGGCTTTTTGAAGGTCTTTCAAAATTTTTCTTTGGACATTGGCTGCTTTTTCACTCATTTTCACTTTCACTCATTTTCACACTCATTTCCAGTCCTTGTACCTGACCATTTTAAAAGGAATGTTTTTGTTTAAGCCACTTAACACTGACCTATGAATGATTCAAGCATAAAAAAGGCAACCAACTCAAGCGATGAACTAGTATTGTGTCTACACATAACAGACAACTTAGCAAAGAGCCTATTTTAAATTGTATCTTTAGGCACTTTGTTACTAGCAGCCTGTCAGATAAACACATAATTTGTTCCCATTTCTTTAGCTGAATCTCTGAAAAATGTTAGCGATAACAGTTTGACAGACATAAGACAGCATGTTTGTATCAACAAGATGATTCCCAAAGAGCTATCAGCCAAAAACTTGGCATTTCACAGCATGGTGTGCAGAGTGTCCTTAAAAATTTTGAGGAAACTGGACAAGTGGAAGACAAAAGATGTGGTAGTCCCAAAAAACAATTTACAGCAGATGAACAGTATCTGAAAGTCATGTCCTTAAGAGACGGGAAAAATCCAGCACAGACCTCACATTGGACCTGAGAGATGTATCTGGTGTATGTATCCTTCAGTTGATTCATTTACTGTTCACTGAAACCAGCACTGACTCAGAAATGGTCTCGTGGAAGGGTGGCTGTCAAGAAGCCTTTCTTAAGGAAGGGAAACAGGGAGAAAAAGATGAGGTATGCCAAATTACACAAGAACTGGACTCAAAATCAGTGCTGACAGGTCTTATAGAGTGATGAATACAAATTTGAAATTTCTGGCTCAAATTATTGCCAGTGTATTCAGAGGAGCTGAGGAGAGTGGTACAACAGTGAGTATCTACAGACATTTGTAAAACATGGTGGGATCTTGTCAAAACTGATAGAATTATGAATGCAGAAAAATACCGTCAGATTTTGATCCACCATGCAATATCATCTGGAAAGCATCTGATTGTCAACACACTAATTTTTCAGCATGACAATTTCCCAAACACACTGCCAATGCAGTAAAAGCATACTTGGATGGAAAAACACACATCAGTCATGGATTGGCCTCCCCAGAGCCCAGACCTCAACATTATTGAAGCAGTGTGGGATCATCTTGACAGAGAACAGAACAAAAGGCAACCAACATCCAAAGAAGAGCTTTGAATGTCCGTCAAGAAGCCTGGAGAACTATTCCTGAAGACTACTTAGAGAAATTAGAAGAAAGCTGCCTAAGAGACTTCAGGCTGTGTTGAAGAATAAAGCTGGTCATACCAAATATTAACTTTCAAGCTCATTAGAATTGTACAGACTCTGTTTTTGCCTTCTATACAGTATTTCCTTTTATGTTTACTAATTTCAATAAATTGCTGCACCTATTTCCCATTTTCCTAGCAAAATATTTTTAAGAAATGAGAAGTGGCTCAAGACTTTTGCACATCACTGCATTCAGATATTGTTTAGTATATATAGTTGCTTCTTAGTAATTCTTTGTCTTTAGGGGAACAAAAATAAAAATATTTGAAATATGTCCAAACCTCTGACCTTTAGTGAAATACTGGAATATAACAAACCTAAAAACTCCATGAACCCATAGCTCGAGTTCATGGATCCGGTTTTCAGTATCTCAGCAGCTCAGTTTAGATGCTCCTGCAACAGGAAACCTGCTTTCTTGCTGACTGGAGACACAATGGCACTTAACATATTTTTTGATTGAAGTTTATGTGAGACAAATAAAACTGAGAGCTCAACAACGTTTTTTGACCGTCAAACTGGGATGAACCAAGGCATAAAACTAAAATCTTAAGTGTGACTGGCCTGAAACTGTAATGTTTGTTACCACAATTAGTAGTGTTTCTGTTTTAAACATATAATCTGAATAAAAACACTAAACCTGATGTGCCTGGTTGAGGGCAGACTACCTGAATTAAATTTAGCATCCTCTTGTGAACCCTAATCTAAACAGTTTTTCCTATTAGATAACTGTAAGTAGCTAATAGTCACATCCTTCTTAGTAAACCCTTGAAACTCTAAAAAGCCAAAGATGAGAGCCATTTACAAGATAATGGGGTCTTAGTTGTGTCAAAGTTTGCATTTCTTGTTTTTTCCATATTTTACCTGAGAGTGCATATCTGCCTGACTTCCACCAGAAAACACCACAGTAATGTGATGTATGGCCTTTTGGGATATACATTTTATGTTGAGGTGGGAGGTACCTGACAAATCGCAAGCACTCATGTACATCAGTCTTTATAAAAGAGCATATCTGTATGAGCTAAACTTTTTATTATGTGATTTATGTGAACATAGCGTACTGAGGGAGAGAGGAAGTGAACGACTAATTAGAAGCTGTTCGTGTGTGTGTGTGTGTGTGTGTGTGTGTGTGTGTGGTTTGTGTCTGATGGACTGCAGGTCCCGTTATAGCCCCAGTGCAGCGATTAGACTTGTCCGTGAGCTGATTAATATTCTCCAGAGACGTCGGGCGAGGTGAGGGAAATGATTATGGGATGGACAGATAATGGAAAGATAATGCCCCCATGGATCACACTGTCAGAACAGAAAGAGAGTGAGGGAGAGGGAGAAGGAAGGGAGAGAAGCAAGGGATGCAGGTACGGTAGGCAGGCCAAATGAAAAAACTTTTCAAAAGAATTTTAAAGTGCACTATGAGAGAAGGAGATGTTGAGGAGGGTGAAGAGGAAGCTACAGTATGAGAAGATTTACAATGGCCTATATTGTTTGCAACTTTTGGGTATTTTAACCCTTTTTTCTCTGTTTGTTGCAGAAGAACTTTAGTGGCCTGCATGGAGTCCTAACTTTACTTACCATTTGTAGGCTGAATGTGATTGCCAAAAAGAAGCCAAGACTTCTTAAGGCTTAAGGCTCTTCCCTTTCAGTGAAAATGAAATGCTTCATTAATCAGATTGAGTCTGACTGTTTTTCTTAATTCTGGGCACCTAGATGGATGATTTTGTCACGAGCTTTCTGAAGTACAGAATCCAGGTGATGATTTCCCCTGGTTTTCACTTTACACAAGCCATCAAAAACTCCTATAAACTAGACATTAACACCTCTGGGCCTGATTAAAAAACACAACATAAACAGTTTTGAAGAAATCTGCCAGCAACATTGACACTATAAACACTACATAATGTGACACCCTTTGTACTAGTAGCTGAAGTTATAACGCTAATATCTCCATTTAAAAGGACTACATGTTGTAAGTACACATTGTCCAGTCTGTGGAAATAATAGCAGATTCCCAATTTCCACATAAACACATCATCTCATATGTTCTATATGTACTTGCTATATGTACAGCTGGCAAAGGCAGATGGGCACCCTCCCTGAGGCTGGTTCTGCTGATGGCTTCTCCTGAGAGTTTTTCCTCCCTACTGTCTTTGACTGCATGCACAAAAGAAACTTCTGGATTTCACTCTGTAAGGTCTTGACTAACTTTACTATGTAAAGTAGCCTAAAATAACCAATGTTGTGATTTATTTATACAAATAAATTTGAATTTAATCATATTTGGGGCTATACAAAACTGCAGATTACTGCATTTTGGAATCAGGTGGTCAACAATCACATATGGGGCAGTTTTCAGGTGTCCCCATACTTTTGAAGAAAGCCAAAGTTTATACAGAGAGCAATGTTTCAATCCATGGGGACTTCTCGGAGAGAAAAGAGCACAGGTAATTCTTTTCAAGGCAACAATCAGTTCAAATCACCAGCTGACATTGGAAAATAAAAACACCACACTTTTGCCCATTAAATGACACGTGGAAGGGGGAAAGAAGAACAGAAAGAGGGAGGAGGAGACGAGGAAAAAAAGGTGTTATAGCAGTCAAGGGAGATTAGGACAGGGAGGAAGTCAGGAGAGTAGGAGGAAAGAAGAGAAAAACTGGTGGAGATGAGGTCAAGAGGAGAGAAGTGGAGCATAAGATAATGGAAGAGAAGGGCTGCTGAAGAGACAGGGAAGGTGAAAGTGAGGGGGGTTGGATGGAAGAGGAGGGTGGGAGAGGTACAAACACTGAGGTGGAGCAGTAAGGAGGGATGTGGAGAAATGAATGAGACAGCTCAGAAAGAGAGAGAGAGTAAAGATGAGAGTGGAGGAGGGCAGCTGCAAAGGAGTAAACCCAGCTGGTGTTTGGCCTGGCATAATCTATGCCAACATAATAACGTCACCAACAAGCTTGGCTGACAAACAACAGGGATGAGAGAGCAGCGAGGGGAGGAGAAAAGAGCGGTGGAGTGAGAGATGGAAGAAAAGAAGGGTGAGTGAGGTGATGTGAGGCCACACAGAGAAGGAGGAGGGAAGCTGTTTGATTAAAGCAGGAGGAGATCAGAGCACAGCACTTAGGAATTGCATAGGAACACAGCAGGTTTTGTGGTAAATCGACATGTCACTAGATGAAACTGTTAAATGAACGCAGTCACTTTTAAGACCTGCTGGTAAAATCTATCCTCAATGTGCTTGCAGCTAAAAATATACAGGTGTAAATGCATCAAAGACGCACTGAGAAACTGATCACCCACACCACACATGGAAGAGCTCAGAAATGCACGTTACCACAGAGCGTGAACACAGATGTGTCCAGCTAAATTAAATGAGCTCCTTTTGTTGATTACAAGCTCTCCATTGATGTGAAAATAAGATGATTACAATCATGTTTAATACTGAAAACACTTCATTTTTATAGCTCACGCTATAATACGCAAGCTCATTCTCTGGGAGTAGAGATAGAGTCAGCCTAATGATTTGAAACAAGTCCATATAACGTTCTGTAGTGTTGTGCTCACTGTTTTGATGGGGCAGCAAAATCCAATCACAAGTGGTCATGGGATACTGAGTTTGAGAAGATAGCTGATGCCCGGAGTAAATGCAACTGGTTCTGCAGATACATTCGGCATATACTTTCATTAAAAATGTTTTCTTAATTTTTTTTAATCCTTTTCTGGTATTTTATCCTTCAAAACATACAGTATGTGCCATACAATACTATATGGGAGACTATTCATGATGGTCTCATAGACCTGGGGTTAATATTACTACTAGTGTTAAGTTAGATACAGTATCCAAGTGTTTCAGTAGTTATGCTGGAACATACTGTACAGAAGTTGTTCATACAGGGTGGAAAAAAATTAGAATCTTTTAAATACTAAACCAAACCCAGTGGTTTGTTGTATTGTCTGATATCAATATCCCTGCTGGCAATAAGTTTGATTTAGCTGTAATTTCTATCTTCTGTGTACACTTTGGGTGGAGTGTCTACAGGTGCCCTGGAGCCCGATCATATGTTCAATAAAAACTCTGAAAACAAATCACTGTTGTAATTATTTTGTTTTTTCTATAGCTTTCATGCATGTCCATGCTTAAGTGAACTGCAAAACCTGTTTTATTATATTAGTAGTCTTGTTCAGTGTCACAGCTGAATTTGCACTGTTTGCAAGCTTTCTTTTAAGATGCTAGCTTTCTGGGTGGCCATTAACCAGCTTGTTCAAGGCTGGCTATAGCTGATTTTAACTTTTATTTAACCAGGACATGAAGCTCTTGAGAATCTCTCTTGCTGGTATGTACTTGACCAGGATAGGCATCATTATCATAGCATGCTATTAGATGTTGCGAGTAATTAGAGCTGCCGAAGAAAACCTGGGCAAGCACAACACAGAAAAGCCCAGCCTCGGGTCTAACATGTGAACTTCTTGCTTTGAGCTCAACAGTGCTAACCACTGAGTTGTGGCTGTGTAGTGATTTGTTGCCAGTCAATTGTGTTACATTTGGTTCCACCCATTGATTTTCTCAAAATGAAAAAGGCACACCAAAAATAATTCAAATGGCAACCCAGAGATGATATGCTATGGGTTGTGTCTTTTCACACAAAGCTTTCAAAGTGGTAATCTAAAATAACTTGCCATTTCTGCACTACACAGCAAATGATCAACCAGGGACACATAAAGGACCGTAATTAAAATGATCCTTTCACTCTAGCTGAGGTGTAGACAAAGTGTCTGAAGACCTCCTGCAGTCTATCAAAGGGTGAAACATTCCTTAGGTAAAGGTAAAAACCAATGTTTCTCTTAAGCAGTTATGACATAGAATATATTGTAAATCCCCTTAATCTATGTTTTTAACAGTCAAAAATTAAAGTCTTGTTCACTTGGAGCTTATAATACAAAGAAAGTCATAGTTTGAGATTGGGATCATTTCTGTTGATGTGTTAGTGCACTGGCTTTATTATTGCTCCAAGGCAGGAGTGACATTCCTGCTGCGACTGTTTCTGCAGATACAGTATATGTGTATTTGCCCGTATCTGCCATACTTGTCTTTTCTTTCCTCGGCTTCATAATTGACCTTTTGTCTGTGTCTAGTCATCTGTGTGACTCGAGCCCTCCAGTTTGAACATTTGTGTCTTTTTGGTGAGGCTGTGTGTGCTGCTCATTGTTCTCTGTCTCTCTGCCTCTTGCTTCATCATACTGGTGTAAGAAAATGCTGGAATTTGAGGCATGCAGTTTGTACTTCCTGTATTTTCTTCATGTTGCTAAGGTAGCACTTCCTGTCTCGGGAGCTGGAAAACATTGCTCCAATGCAAAACACATACATGTGCCCAAACAAGCATACACATACACATTAGAGTTTGGCAGCATGGGACTGTCAGAAAATGGATTCAGTTCACTCAGTTTATCCCTGAAAACAGATGATGAAAAAATGTACTTTGTCCTGATTGTTTTTCTACATGTACGTCTAGAGGCTGAAGTGCTCCAAAGATGTCCCCCATGACATCATCCATTAGTTAGTGAGGTCGTGCTATAAATCCTTGCCATGACCATCTGGCTGTTGTGAAACCAGATGTAACGAGCGAGGGGTGGATCTGACATCAAGGGAAATGGTGCACTTATACTGTAGCAACATGTCAATCACAAAGTAGGCTTCCCCAAAACATACCCTGCTTTACTGTCCTTTCTGACTTTTATGGGGACCATAATTTACAAAATTAACATCATGTTGTACTCAAAAAGACTTTTCAATAGTGACTGAGACCATAAACCCATCAGGAAAGTGTTTAGTGAAGTCATAGATAATGGGAGTGGTGGAGTCTGTCTTCCATACACTTCTATATAACTGCACTTCTTTCTGCATTCTTTCTGGTCTCCCCCTGCTGGCCGTCAGAAAGAAAGCAGGTTTAAGGCACTTTTGCATTGACTTCATTTTATATACAGCAGCTACATCACCCTTTTACACACAGTTTTTTGAATTATCTTTTCACCAGGCAAGACTGTCAACCTGTTTCACAAATGAACAAAAAGATAAATTGAAAAGTTAAAACACTTTAGATCAGAATGGATCACCATATTCCCCTCCCCAATTGCTTCTAAGGGTTTCATATAAACCCCCAACAAAACACCACAAAGATGATAAAAGACGTCGCGTCAGGTTGTTGATGGCACAGACAGAGGGAGGGGAGAAGACTTCTTGGGAGCAATCTCAAAATAGCAGGAGAGCAGACCTGCAAAAGGAGACAACCTTGAAGGGGATAGTGGCCAGATTTAGGATGCAGATTTTCTGAACTTTTGTATCATACCCGGAATAGTAGCATTAAGATATTTTACTTCAGTTTTAAAGCAATTCACTTTTAAAACATGTTTGTGATGCATTACAGTAGCTACTAACAATGCTACTTTTGGCTGCTCCCTTATTCAGGAGGGGGTTCCCACAGCAAGTAGCTTTACATATTTGATTTAGCAGATCTTTATGCCAGAAGCCCTTCCTGACACAACCCCAAAGGGAATTGTGTATCCTCCCAGGATCAAACTGGGGATCTTTTGCTTGTTAGGCAAAAGTTATAATCTACTACACTATGGAGCCACTCATTATAGCAGCTACAAATCTGATATCTGATATTTACTCTCTGCTATATAATAACATATTATTACTTTCTCAGACTGCTTTTTCTGCTGTTCACACACTTAAACATTAAAACAACACTTGCTTTGTTTTCTCTCCATCTCTTTTTTATGACTGCCACACCAGGTTCATGCCCCCTATTTGGCCGCAATGGGAGACTGAAATATAGTCCTGCTGTCATTTTGTCAGACTCATCTTTCTCTCTGTCTCTCTGGTCCTGACAGCCTGTGACAGTACGGAGGGAGATGCACACAGAGTCGCACACAGACTCACATTCTTTGTGTCTTAGTCACTTGCTCACAGAAAATGTCATTGTCAACATCCAGAGAAACAGACAGAGGGGGAGCGGTGGAACTGCTGGGGGGTGTGGGGGGGTGAAAGAAAGAGAGGATGTTAAGTGTTGACTTGTGGTTTTGTGAAAAGCCTGCCCTTGTATTTTTAAGTTATCAGTAAAGAATGGACAAGGACTGATAAGTATAGTGGTGAAGTGCTGAACAGCTGATCGTATGTTTGAAATGAAGCATGTGTTCCTAGTCAAATCGGAAGACAAAGAGACAAAATTTGGAAGACAAAATTAAAAATGATCGGAAAAAATCAAAGAGAAAGAAGATATCCTCTCTGGGCCTTAAGTTTCACCCCTTAGAATTTATCCCTTAGGCACGATTGGTGCCTAAAAGGGATAAATTCTGGCCTACTGGAAGATTATAAAGTATTTTTTCACAATTAAACATGTTTCAAGAAGGGGTTTGTGTCTTTCTTGCTGCTCTTTAATAGGTCTGTTGGTGGGTTGAGTGAATGGAGGGTATTGGGGATTACTTGTTAAGGCTTTTTACTTTCTTTAACACACCTCTCACACCCACCCTTCTTGCAACAGTACAGAGGATAACAAATTAAAAAGTTTCATTATGATGAAACTGGATCTTTCTATTTTCTCTTTTCTTGCTTTTGTAACTTTTAATGTGTACATCTGATTTCCCCACTATCATCACATTTGCTCTTTAACGCCAGGCATTCAACCACTAGCATGAAAAATTGAGCTTTTTTACTTGTCCTTGACCACTTTTTCTTGTCTTTCCTTTCATATATTTCACACTAAAAGTTAGTGGTTAATACATTCACATGTGAAAGATCCCCAGTTCAAGAACCCAGCATCAAGGGGGCCACAAGCTAGGGTACTTCCAGTGCTGGTCTCAAGCCTGGATAAACACGAATGTTGCATCATGATGGGCATCTGGCATAAAGTCTGTGCCAAATTAGATATGTGGGTCCATCCATTGTGGCAACCCCTTGGGAAATAAGGAAGAAGCAGAAAGTACCTGTAAGGTTCAATACATCTGATTTGTCTGTTAATAGCTATTTGGTAAAGTATGTAATCAAAAAATTTGTTTCAGGGTAACACTCATTTGTCAAATTTTACAAGGTTTTCATCCCTTACTTCTTGCCCTTACAAAGTGTGTGTTAATCCCATAAATCATTGAGTGTGTTTGTGTATTTGGCATGTGTTATTAACAAATACACCTGGGTTCTCACATAAGCTAAAGCCTCCAAGGCTGTGGCACACCTCCACTGTCAGAATTTCCACTGCACTCACCTCACATTGTTTATGCAGACA
>VUQS01033621.1:24960-44292 GCA_015108495.1 Heterochromis multidens
TTTATGCAGACACGTGCATGTACACACAGTGGTACACACAAACACATACAATGCAAATTCAGTACACAGTTCATCAAAGAAAAAAGTAAAGATTGTACACATGTAACCACAAATGTGTTAAAAACAGTTACATACACATCTTTACTTACCTGTGTATGTGTTTTGTTTCATACACACACTTTGGACTTGACAAACAAAGTTGCTTTCTCTTGTTTTCTGGTTGTGGATTTAAATTAATTTGCTTATTAATGTGTGACTTCATAGTTGACGTTTTAACCAAGTACACATGCTGAATCAGCAGTGAACACTCTTTAATCATCCAGAGAACCCAAACACACGCTCACAGAGAAAATGGGACACCACACACACACACACACACACACACACACACACACGTCCTATAAGGAAAAGGGTAGGACAGGGCAACTGAGCTACGACATAATAACCACTGGGCCAGAGAGGACAACAGCGGATTAGAGAGTGACAGAGAGTGCAGAAGAGAGATCAGGGTCATTACAGAGTGACAGTGCTGAGAGTTAGCTAGAGCTGATAACAAAACCAAAGAGTGAGTGATGATGAGGCCGGTGGGTAAAAAAAGAAAAGAGGAGAGGACATGAAACTGCAGCACTGTTATTTCAAAATAAGATTGACCTTTTCTTTGGCATGTGATCCTCACTGATAATATATTACCCGTATCTGGACATGCAATAACCACACCCATATGTAATTGATAACGTCATTCTGTTACTTTGGCAGTTAAACTGCCACTAGAACAGCTTCAGTCTTTTGGTTTAAAGCATTATCAACCACATATCTGGGCCCACGTTGCAGGGGCAGCAGTCTAGGCAGAGATGTCCAGAAATCCCTCTCTCCAGCCATCTCCTCTAGCTCTTCTGAGGGAATGCCAAGGTGTTTCCAAGCCAGTAGAAAGGCTTACAGTCAAGTGTAAAAGAAAGTTTCCACAGGAATCTATACAGTCCTGTGAAAAACTCACTACACTCTTACTGCTTCCAATTAAGCAGGTAATTAGCAGCCAAATGCTGCTAATCAAATGCACTTGATTAATACATCATCAGCAAGCATGACAACCTCTGTAAAAGCAGAGGATTTGTCAGTTTGCGGGTCTGGAGCAGTCAGGTGTGTTAACACGATGCCACAGTCTTCCCGCAGACATCCCAGCAAATTCATCCCAGAGTCAGACCGAGCAATGCTCAGAGAAACTGCAAAAAGACCAAGAGTTACATCTCAGGTAGATAGATAGATAGATAGATAGATAGATAGATAGATAGATAGATAGATAGATAGATAGATAGATAGATAGATAGATAGATAGATAGATAGATACTTTATTGATCCTGCAAATTACTGTGCTACAGCAGCAGCATGAAGAATAAAAATAGAAATGGTAAAGCATTGGAAGGGTTTCTAGGAGGAAGCCTCTTCTCTCTGAATATGGAAATACAGCTTAGGTTTGCAAAGTTGCATCCACAAGACTTCTGGAACAATATTCTTTGGACAGATGACTTCAAAGTGGAGATGCTTGGCCATAATGTACAGTACCACATTTGGCAAAAACTAAACACAGCACATCAGTACAAATGCCTCATACCAACTGTTTTGCAGCCACAGGACCTGGACACCTTGCAGTCATTGAGTAAACCATGAATTGCTCTGTATACCAAAGTATTCTTTGGTATACAGAGTATATCGGTATATTCAAATGTGAGGCCATCTGTCTGACAGCTAAAGCTTGGCCAAAATTGGGTCATGGAACAGGACAATGATCCCAAGCACAGCATCAAATGTACAACAGAATGGTTGACAAAAAAAAAGAAGTGTTGCAGTGGCCCAGTCAAAGTCCAGACCTCAACCTGACTGAAATACTCTTAAGAGAGCTGTGGATTAACGAATGCCTGCAAACCGCAATGAACTGAAGCAAAGTTGTAAAAAAGAGTGGGCCAAAATGCCTCCACAATGATATGAGAGAGACTGATAAAGTCATACAGAAAACAATTACTTCAAGTTATTGCTGCTAAAGGTGATACTATTGAATCGTGGGGGTGTACAGTTTTTCACAGGAATGCACCTCTCCAGGTATCCTGTTGTCTACCCCAGGGTCTCATCCCAGTTGGACATGCCCAAAATGCCTCACTCAGTATGCCCAAACCACCTCATCTGGTTACTTTCGATGTGGAGGAGTAGCAGCTCTACTTTGAGCTCTTCACAGATGGAAGTCTTGTGGTGAAAACCTTCTTTTTCACATGACTGTAATTCAGAAACAGACCAAAAATACACCAAAACAAACACAAGCACGTGAGTGTTGTCATGTGAAAACAAGAACTGTCCTTCCCTAACCCTTTGTGCAAAGTTGAAAAGAAAACTGCTGTTGAAAATATAACTGTATTCGTTTTTGTAGATATTTTTCTGCACTAGAACAGCATGGTTTTACCTAAACCAGTTCCAGAATTAAAGTACACAAGAGCAGAGTCACTGAACATAATGAGAATTTAAAAACGTCAATGCTTTTAAAGCAGTAAAAGACAATTTTCATGCATTTATAGGTAAATATGACTATAGTTGTTAGTGTTAAAGCAAAAGGGAAGAGCAAAGGAGATCAGCCTCACATCTCTTTCTGGTTATACAAACATGTTTGCTGGGTGGAAACTTTTTTAAAGTTTTTAAAACGATACATACATAGAGTTTGACTTCACATGTAGAAACCCAGCAGAAAAAAAAGTGACAATATGTTATATCTTCTCATAAAGGTTGTTTTTCATGTTAGTTGGTTTGGTTCCTTGTTTTACTATTAAGTAATGTTCATGTGACTTTCTAAAGATGCACTGTCACAAAAATTGACCAGGTTTTTTTAGAAGAAATATAAGCTAAATAACTTTGAGGTTACTGTCGGATATTCAGGAATTTAAAATTTTCAATGGTAAGACTTCTGCACAATAAGCCATAAGGAAACGTATGTGTGGGTTTTGAGGATGTGAATACAAGCAAAATGTTGCAATGAGGGTACCACATTACAACACATACCCAGAAGAAACCAGATACAAATATAGTTCTGGTTAGAGAGAACAATTCCTCATTTTAAGTTACTTCCCTTCCATTTTAATGAGAAGGGCAAGTGCAAAGCAGCATATATTGAGGAGGATGTGATGAAAAAGAGGGAATATAGCAGGCAAATTGAATTGGATTTTAGCACGTCTCAGAGAAAAACAGGACAGGGAGAAGAAATGGACGAGCAAGCACTTCATGTTTCACTTCTGCAAACCTCACTGGATATCTGGAAATGAGCTAATGCCTAGTTACTGTAACTAAGAGCCCTGGGACAAATAAACTGGTTCTTAAAATACTAGCTATCCTGGGGATCTGCTGGCTCCAGTGCCACTCCAGCTTTTTTTTCCAAGGACTGAAAATCAGGGTTAATGAACAACTGACTTAATGTCCCAGAGCAAATAAACTCTCTATAACCATTTTCACACCAAGCATGAGGGCAGAGCCAGTACCCTGTCCAGACCCTGTGAACTGAGCTCCCTGTGCAGGAAAGTTAATTTCTCTGTAGACCAAGGGGAAAAAAAAGACTCCTTATATATCCACCGTGAAATGACAAATTTGTGCAGAAATACTGTGGGAGAGAACAATGATTTTGAAATTGACAGATATTTGCTAGAGAAAACACTTTTACTTTATTGATTTTCGCTCACACAGATCTGTACAGTCCTGCAAGAAGTATGACTTCAGCTCTTTGTAAGATAATAACAGGAAACTGTGCAAGAGGATGTGCGGGAAAACTGAATACCAAGCCATTGTATAAAGAGTTAGAATGATGAAAAATATGGAGCAAAAGATTTTGGACATATTTGTGAAATCTTTGGGAGGGCCTGATATTTTGAGTTTCTACATTTTTGGAAAGTGAGGTCATTTGGGCGCCGCCTGCTACAAAGGGATGTTGGAGAATTAATAGTCTGTTTCGTGGCATTGGTAAGAATTGAGCTTCTCATCATATCTGAATCACAAACATGAAATATCTTGAGCTTTAAATTGGACTTAATTGTGACCTTAAACCCAGATAAGCTGGAATTTGTTGTCTTACAGCTGCTGTTTTGGAAAGCGGTCATTCATTGTTTTTTTTCCAAGGACACTTTACTTCATTATTACTAAGCTTTTACCAGAGCTGCTGCAGTTCTTCTGTAGGACTAGGTGGTCCAATCCCTTATAGCCTACGTAATCCTGGAGTTAATGTATGTGGGGGGAAAACAGCTGGGATGTAAGGGGACAGTGTAAAGTGTCATGGGGTCATCAGGTGGACATCTTCCTTTATAGGTGATTCGATGATAGGCCCACAACACGTCCAGAGGGTTCATCAACAACATCTGGTGTTCCAGGTGTGCCCCTCTTTGTTTTACCTCAATTTATTTGCCTTGTTGCTACGGTTACTGCTATTACTTTGGGGCCCAGGTAGTGTCTCTCCTCTTGATCCAAAGCCAACGACTAGCCTGTTCCACAGTGTTAGAAAGGGCTTTAACAGCTTGCTGCTGAGCTTTTCCTTGAATGCCTATGCAGCCTGATGGTTGACTTGCCCACAAGTCCTCTGCAGTCAACCTCAACAGTGTCAGCTACTAGTTCAGCATACTTCAAGCTCTTGCGTTTGTGGGCCTCCTCAACTGCCTCCTCCCAGGGCACAGTCAGCTCTACTAAGAAGGCAGTTCTAAGTGAGGATGAACAAAGCACAAGATAATCGTTCTGATGTACATTCACAAGATTTTCAGAAAACTTGACCTCTGACCTTGGGGTCAAGGTCACCGAGATTCAAACTCGTCTGAGATTTTTAGTCGATATACCTATGGTATGAATTTGAAAGTCCTAGGTGACTTCCTTCTGGAGTTATTGCATTCACAAGATTTTTTTAGAAAACTTGACCTCTGACCTTGACCTTTAGGTTGAGGTCACCGAGATTCGAACTCGTCTATGATTTTTAGTAGATACACCTATCAATTTGAAAGTCCTAGGTGACCTCCTTCTCGAGTTATTGCATTCACAAACCTGGGTGTCCTGCGCAGCAGGGTGACGACAATACGGTAAAAACTTGGATTGGGCTTGATTTCTGTGCAGCTTGATTGTGTTAGGGGCTTATGCCACTAAAGGCAAAGAAGCTCAATTTTACCTGGTAGATCTTGGAACTAAATCAATCAATAAATAAAGGACAGGGCTAATTGTTGTTTAGTGGTTGTAATTCAGCAACTGAAAGCCTGACTTCAGACTTTCACCAGTTCCAAAAGACATGAAAATCCCCTTAACAAGAAGTTTGGCACTGTGCAAATAACTGTAATGATTAAAACTAGGGAAGATATTGTGTTGGGGCTTTCCTACAGTCAAATTTGGCTCCTCAGCTTGTGTCCATAGCAAAGTCAGAATGTGTTTTTCTTTCAAATGCATGTTCAGAATAATGTGCACAATGATGTGCACGTGTGTGGTCTGAGACAGAGGGTGGACTGAGGACAAAGTGTATGTGTGTGTGTGTGTGTGTGTGTATGTGTGTGTGTGTGTATGTGTGTGTGTGTCTCTGAGTGTGCAGACTCTGGGGTGGGGTGGTCATCTGGATTTCCTCCAGAGAGTGAAACAAACGGATTGAGGGAGATTCACTTCCCCATTGGGACAGACAGATGATATTGACACAGTCTGTCACAATGAGAGGCAGACTGAGCGAAAATTTTGAACCCGCCATTTACTGAAAATCTGACTGACGAATGAACTGAATCAGAGTTCATATGTCCTATCATTCGCAGGATGTGCTTCACGAGTAAACAATGCAAATTCAAAACAACATCCAATTAACTGCTGTTAAATCATCAGAATCAGAATCAGAATACTTTGTTAATCCCAAAGGAAATTATGTAAATCATTGTGAGCAGATGACATCCCCTTATTCTTCCTCCCCAAAATCCTGACATCTGTGTCTGCTGTCTGCTGTCTGTCTGCTGCTAAATAACCCAAATCATTGCCTGGATGTAGAAGAAACAATGTATAAAAGACTCCTTCACATAACTGCTGTCATTCCTATAATTCCTGTTATTGGTCCTTCGGGGCTAACTAACTGCTTAAGCTTCAAATCCTCAAATGCATCTTTTATTGTTTTATGCAAGAAGTTTTTGATGGTTTCTAGAATTTAATTATAGTTGCTTGATTTGATTTTCAATATACTGACTTGACTAGAAGCCTAATTTTATTAGTGCCAGTTTAAATAAGACTTGAGAATTTGACAAACTGTATAAGGGATGAATCCCACAGGTCACATACTGCTGTTCAGTCAGATGCTGAGACATTCAGAAGTTCTACCTTTGCAGTGCTACTTTGATGTAGTATAAAGAGGACCACAAAGACGCCACATAACAAGGGCAAAAAACTAACCATGCCTCTTCCAAGTGGACTAGGAAATGTGGTGTCCACAAGATAGCATAGTCCCATCCTTATGGCTGATTTAGACTTCTGTGGTGAATCTTTGTAGACCCTACGACATAACCTAAGCAAGTGGCCGATGATCACCCACCCCAGATGCACTCCCATCAGTGGATGACGTATGCATTTGCCGAATGCAGATTGGTTGACAAGTGGGCCAGAATAGGGAAGGGAGCAACAGCAGAGTTCACTGGGAATGGGAGAACCGCAAAAAAACTTCAAAGATTAAAAAATACAGCATGAAAAGCACAGACAGTGGCTGCAGTGGACACTTTTCATTGTTTTTAACACTTTTTTCACTTCAGCTCTTTGTATGTTACAACTTCGCTCTTTTCTGATGGCTGACAGACCAACAACAGCACAAGTAAGAGTGGCCCACAGACCGGTTGTACCACATACTTTATACACTGCCTCCTTTGGGCAACAGAGCTCTCCACAGGCAAACAGGCCATCCCCGAACTGCCAGTGGACAGTGGACAGTGAACACGCTACCTCTGCTGGACCATAAATTCCACTTCAGAAGGGTTTGTGGTTACGACGTACCCACAGTGTATAAACCCTGTGTCAGACGTCGAGTGATAACGGTCCTACTTTAAAGTTTCAAAATTTGCATCATAAGTTTGACAGCCAGGAGACTGCAGTTCAGATTCCCTTCAGAACCTTTATTTTTGATTTCACAGGCTAATTTGTTTTGTTTTTTTCACCTACTTTTTCACTTTCACTCACTACTTAGGTTTAGGTGCTAAAAAACTATTTGGTTTGGTTTGCCATGTAAATATCTGAGAGATGCCTGCAGCTTTGACAATACAGCAGTCTTTGATGCCTTGGGAATGAAAATGGGCTGGACAGCCGGGTGTGGCTGTGTTTAGTATGTGGACATGTTATGCGCAACTTCAGTGATCATGGGAGTGTAGTTTTTACTGTCCTGAATTTGGTGAGGCAGAGATGCTTGCAGAGAAGAGCTGTTCACTAAATTTACATGATGCTGACCCAGATAGTGTAACTTTCATCATGTAAAAGTTGCATAACTTGTTTGTTTATATTCCACATTCTGAATAAAATTACACACAGCTACCCTTTCTATGGCCTGCAAATATTTACTGTTATTCTGACTGTAAGCAAACAGACTCCCTGATGTATTAGTGTTCTTATTAGCTTCATCCAAACTGTGTATTTGGTCATTTTTGGTGTGAAAAAATTACCAACAAAAACCGTACCCTTATTTTTTTTTTCTTTGTTGTTTTTTCTTTAATTTCTCCTCACTCTTCAGATATTTATACACGCCTTCAGATATTTATACACTCCTTCAGATATTTATACACAAACAAATGCGTGTACATCTGTTTTGTAAGTGCAGTCAGCTGGAGTAGACTTATTGTGAGTCACACACAGGGAAATCTCTGTGTCTCACTCCCTTCAGATGGAGTAATGGCGCACACAACACAAACACACATAGTGGTGAGT
Organism: Heterochromis multidens; assembly: GCA_015108495.1. NCBI lineage: Eukaryota > Metazoa > Chordata > Actinopteri > Cichliformes > Cichlidae > Heterochromis > Heterochromis multidens. The sequence goes on from VUQS01033621.1 coordinate 32,887, forward strand.
CAGGAAGGTGTGTCTACGTGTGTGTATACTGTCTGCATGTAATCATCTGTACATGTTTATCTGCTAAAACTGTGCCCTAACCACCGTGACCTCTAGATAAAGTGTGTGTGTGTGCGTCTTGTCAGGAGTGTGTCAAATGTGGGAGTGCCCGCGGCACTGTTTACACACGACGCCTTGGTGTGACCTCGGAGGTTGCCGATGACCATGATTGGCTGCCAGCTCATTAAGCTGTTAGCATAGGGACATTGTGCCAGGAGACACACTCTCCATTTGTTTCACAACACATGAACATAGTCACACACAGTCGTCAGAGGGACACTGCAGGTATGGCAGGCAGCCACGCACACATGCCCGTTCCTGCATGTGCACACACACATCAGAGAGCACTGGTAGCAGAGAGTCTGTCTGGCCCCGGTGACCCGGTTGAACTTTGGCTCACCCTCATTGGTTCTCTCCACCACACAGCCTCACACCTAGATGCCTATTGGCTGCTGGACCAAACCGCAGGGTCATGACTTAGAGAAGTGAACAGAATAGAACTAAATAATTACATCAGAAATGGCAATGCCATGTTTAAGAAGAAAGAAGAAAGAAGAGGGGAAGTAAATGTATGTTGTTTGGTGGAAGTCATTAAAAAATGTAAACTTTAGAGGAACTAAGAAAAAAAACTGAATTTTATCCTGATGGCCATGTCTTTTTTGGCACCATCCAGTGGGTGCTGAAAGAGTTTTGTCAGCAAAACCACTGAGAAACTCTTCTCCACAAAAGAGCACCTCAGGACAGGAGAATGAGCAGGCAATCAGTGAGTTTAAAGGACAAGTCCTGCCTATTACAACACAGGGTTTATTTTCATTCTTGTCACTAATAACATCATTGTACTCACCAAGTGAAATTACAGACTTTGAGAACATGGCAACATGGTGTCGTTTTTTATTGTCTGACTGCTTTTGTTGCTCCCACTGTTGATCTCAGCCACTGTGTGCAATTACCTTGGAAAGCACAGTGTTATAGCTGATAGATGTTATGGTTATTACATTATGTTTATTATTATATTAATATCAAGGTGCAATCCAATGGAAGAATTATCATCTAAGAAAAGAGCAACTCTTAGAACCAACATGACTGATTTCTCACCAAAAAACTTCACTTTTGGCCAAGTCATAGTCAGGTCCAGAACATGTTAATGAGAATTTGTAAAAATTAATTACGTCTGTTTTGCTGTGTTTGCACATAAATAATGGGGCAATAGTCAGTGATGGGTTGAGTTGCATTTTTTCTGCTTTGTTATTTTGTTTGTTTGTTCTCACAAGTTGCTTTTTATACATAATAGGTGGAAAGTACAACATCAGCATCCGCAGAGTCCATAGTTCATTCAAACTCCTTATCTGTTTCTCAGAAAAACCAATATCTTCACCCAGCTTCTCGCCTCAGTTGTGGAGTAAACATGCCATTGCTTCTTCTCAGTACAGTCTTTGCTGTCTATGGCCCACATCCAACCAGGCCCTACACAATCTCACTCCTCCACGTTTACGTGGCAGGTCTGCCACATTAAGTAACCTGCTAGCCATGAACAGGAGTGCGTTATAAAGCCCTTTCAACATCAGTGTGATGGCTGTTTACTAAACACATTCTTTGAAGGTGCTACATCTGGTTTTTGTCCACTGTTCAAAAATTTTAAGGGAACACTGACATCACATTATACCATAAAGTCAGTTACAGGGATATGAATCTGTCCAGTTAAGAAGCCTGAGCCACTGTGACTCAATTTTACACCTACTAGTGCAAATGAGAGGGAAAAAAGTTGCATTGGAGAGGCAACAACAAGACAACCCCTAAAAAGGGAATGGTTTTGCAGGTGGTGACCACTAACCATTGCTCTCTCCTTATCTTTCCTGACTGATTTTTCTCTGGTTTTGCATTTGCTAGTGTTGTCATTACTGATGGCATGAGACAACATCTGCGTGTGATCCTGATGAGACGGTGGATGGTGTCCTGGGAGATCACCCAGGACAGTCTGTGGCACTATTTGGTGGCGCTAGATACACCGATACATAACATCCCAGAAGTTCTCAATTAGATTCAGTGGCATCACTGTCTTTAGCATCTAGGAACTGCCTACACACTCTGGCCACATGAGGCCCCACCAGGAGAAATCCAAGGCCCACTGCACCAGCTTAAGGCCTGACAATGGATCTGAGGATTTCATCCCTGTAACTACCAGCAGTCAGGGTGCCTTTGGATAGCACGTTGGATAACATGCTGGATGATGTTACAGGCAGCATCACAGTGTTTGCCACAGTCTCTTCAGGTTCTTTGACATCTGTCACATATGCTCAGTGTGAACCTGCTCTCATCTTTGAAGAGAATGGGGCAGCAGTGGCAGACTGGCCAGTTCAGGTGTTCTGGCGAATGCCAGTCGATCTGCATATGCTGGGCTGTGAGCACAGGTCTCACTAAAGGATGTCAGGACTTCATGCCAGGCATGCTGAATGTATCTGACAGCTTGATTAGAAACATGCACATGTGTAGGACAATTGAGGTTATTCCGTAGGGGTCTGGCAGTGCTCCCCCTGTTCCTCATTGCACAAAGGAGCAAATACCTGTCCTGCCCAGCTCTCCTCCTTCTCAGCAAACCTTCTTCTGGTGGCTTTGTATGGATGTACCATCCTGGAGCAACTGGACTATCTGTGCAACCTGAATGGGCTGCACATACTAAATATAAATACATTTAAATATACATAGAGCCCTTTTTGCTTATAAATATTACTAAAAAAGAACAAGAAAGTAGAAAAGAATGAAGCGGCACTGTGGTGAATGTTGTGAATGCCTAAATGAAATTAAAACTGAACTGGTGTATTTTCCTGCAAGTGATCTTCATACATCCATCTCACAGTAGTATATATTGTCGTAAATGCTGACTGGAAGTTCCTCTTTTTTCTCAGAGAAAGGTGAAGGCTTCCCAAAGTTTGTTTTTCCTTATTCCTTACCTAAGAGACCCTCCATAGCCACAAGTATGACTCCACAGAGTTACACTCGGTGACTGAGTGGGCGGGTGTAGGGGCCAGTCTGGAACTGGGCCTTTGTGTTGGAATTCAATTAAGAACTTTCCTAGTTACAATGACTGAAGTACACCCTCTGGTATATGTGGGAATGTACTGGCCTGTTTGATATCCGACTGTCTTAAAGAAAGTGTAAAGGTTCTTTTGACTTTCTTCTTGTCATTTCACTTTTTTTTTTGGAAATCATGAAATAGCTTTTTATTACTATAATAAATATAATTAAACACAATAATCTTCCAACTTGATAATATGAATTTTACAAAAATTAACTAAAAAAAAGTTTTTTAGGGTGACGACAGTGACTTGGATTTACAGCCAATCTCCATGGCAAATTTGCCACATTTAGGCTGTTACGAAGTGTTTATCCATGTCAGGTCCTGGTAAAGGACAAGCTGAGTCATCATACTTAAAGAAGAGAATCTGCCGACCAAATTAGCTTTGCAGGGGGAAACCCCCATTACACAAAAGAATGACATTTAAACTACCTCTTTCTTTATGAGAAGTCTCCATCTTGCTGTCTCTACTCACAATATTGAGTGAGTAGAGATTGTATATTTCTGAGTTGATCATTTTATTACCCATATCCCCTTTTTTCTGTTTGCATTCCAGCTGTCTTTTCTCTCTTCTTGTTATTTCTCTGATGCCGTTTTGACTCCACTCCACCCCCAACTGAGCCTCCACCCTCTCCCTCCCTGTCGTTCATCTTCTGGCCATTCCTGCACTGACACCCTCCCTCCCTCGTCTCTCTTTCACCATACGATACTCCTCTGTTGACATGTCCGTCCATGAGTTGCTATAGCAACCAGACATTTCTGCTGATCACGGCCTTGCTTTGCATGACAGAGCTGCAGGACGTCCAGTCATAGGGTGAAGATTAGCTGTTTAGTCTGATTTACAAGTGCATGTACACAGCTGAACATGCACATGAACATGCACTTGTATTAGGCATGCATTTACATCCATTTGGAGACATATGCATGTGTGAACAGTCAAATGCAAACAGAGCACTGCAAGCACAATATTCCTTCAATATTTTTATTTTATATTAAAAATAACATTCATTACAGTAACAGTTGTACAACCAATAATTATAATCTCAAACAACAATAATTACACTTGAGAACCAGAGGACTTCACATCTCCCCCTTTTTTTTAAAATAAGTTAAGAAATAAAGTTTTTCTTTTTCCCCGTGGAGATCATTTTCTAAAAGCATTTATACAATACAGTGTTGGCTATATCTGGCTCACAGCGATCTCTAACAGGCCAGGTCTTTAAGACTTGCTTTAATGTGGATATTCATAGCAGGTTATCTAAGCAGGCATTTAGTTGTTATTCCATTCCATTTTGATCTGGCAGTAGTACATAATGAGCAGGTTATCGATATTTTCCAGTACATTTAGCTACAGTACACGGTAGAGCACTTCTCTAAAGTCAGTGTTGTATGGTCAGTGTATGGCTACTCCAGTGTTAGATAACGTCAGACATTTTAGGATAACAGTAAGGTTTGGCATTTAGGCCTGAGCTGCACTCTGCAGTTTCCAGTTATCATCCCAGTGTAGAAATCCTGTTCTCTACGTCTCCAGTTTCAAACTGAGCCCCAACCACTGACTTCCAAGTCTACGTCAAAGTCAGGCTCTCCGTTTGATGAACCACAAGGCAGAAGTCAAATGTGTTACAATAGCCAATCAATGGCTGCAAACTGCAGGAAAAGACCACCAGTCTAGCCTTGTTTCAGCACCTGACACACTTCCATTCATCAGTCCGCATCAGCTGGACTTGTGATTCAAACAAATGAAATCCAGTGTTTAGAGTGTAAAACACCCTCTAGTCCATAGAGTTCATATGATTGCACTTTTATAAAATCCTTAACGCTGGATGGTCTGCTGCATCTCTGGAGCAGGTGACGTCGTGTGAAGCCGTCCATTGAAAACAGCAGCACTGTTTGCACCCTCAGCTCCGTCAACACAGTCTGGACTGTCCGGCGTTTAGGAAACCCATTCTTCTTGTGTCTCCGTATTCCTTTGGAGCAATGTTTCTGGCTGAAATCTTCTGGTTAGCTTTACCGCTTCCTGTTAGAAAAACAGAAGCACAGTCTGATAAGTCAAATATGTAACTTTTTGTCTACACTGATACAGTATCTACCCAATAACCCTTGGGTTATTAGGTAGATACTGTATGTGCATATCCCCACTTCTTAGGTTTCTCCTCACTTTTACCAATTTCTGTTCCCTTATATCTGTATATTAGGCTGCACATGTTATTAATGGAATCTGACGTTGCTGAAGCTTTTGGTTCACAGATGGTGATCTAAATGCTGACTGCCACAAAACTCTGAACAGCAAATATGCACAAATTCCTATATTACTCATCACTGGCAGAACTCAGTAGTGACAGTTGGATTTCTGAATGAATTTTTAAATATACCATTTTATTGAAGAAAATAATAACACTATTAATTACAATAATGGATACATTTATTCATCAGAAAGATCAGAGATCTCAATGTCCATTCAGCTGTTAGGAATTCAAAGCTTAAAAAGTATTTCTGCACAAACTACTACCCTCATGTTAAACAGCATTCTCCCTTCTACAAGGCTTTTCATTCACCAATCTCTTTTCCATCTGTCTGTCTCTTTCATCTCACCTTGCAGCTTTACATGATCATAGCTCTCATGGCTGCTTTGCTGATGCGTTTGCGATGTTTCCTCCTGCGGCGCGGCGAAGCAGGACGAAACGGAGCTTTACGGGCAGAAGGCGACATGGGAGCCAACGTAGAGAAAGCTGGAAGAGATAAAACAGGCAGCAAACAGAAACAAAATCAGTCAACTATTTTCTGTAGTTGTGGCTTTAAGTCTTTATTTTTTTTTGCCAAGTTTGAACAGAGAATATTTTCTTGTACATTAAAAACTACAAGTACTAAGTGAAGCAAAGAACTAATACATGGTGTGGAACTTGTGTAGTGGCTCCAATTGTACCCTGAGGGGCACCTGATAACCTTGAAGCCTGTGGAACAAAGCCTGTGGCTGCCTGCAGGTTTTCCCACAGTCAGAAGTTCAGCCTTCTGACTGCAGATCTCTCAGGGGATTGAGGAAGAATGGCAGGACACATGTGGCCATGTTGTTTAGTCATACATGTACTCTGAGCTGCTTCCTGCCTGGGAAACCCATGCCTATGCCTCTACCGAGGCAAAATCACGGTGGAGTTGTGTGATAGGTGCCATTTGTTTGTTTGACTGTCAGCAAAAATCCACAGAAGCTACCTGGCTAAATTACATGCAACCTGCTGGAGTGGCACAAGATAAGTAAAGGAAGAACCCATAAAATCTTGATGTGGATCCTGACTACAGTATGTTCCTTAAGGTGCAAAATATGCAAAACAGAGCATTGACCTTCGTGGAAGATATGTCCTTCCAGTACTTCTCTCATACATTAAAAACTAAAAATACTGTCCTGACACTGAGCACAAGTCACATGTCCAGGGTGGTGGTGTGTATCTCCAAAAATCTGTCAGCAGTATGTTTGCTCTTCACACCTTTCATTTAAAATTTCTTTTTTTTTTTTTAAAACGGTGTTTGAATTCAATTCAAAAACCATGCTCTATTTTCCTTACCAACCCACCCCATCAAGTTACTTTACACGCACAGACAGACACATGCACTGACACATTTGAACAGTACCTGTTTTAAATGTGGTTGGCTTTGGTCTTTGGTCAGGATGATGTGGATGAAGAGGAGTCTGCTCATCTGGTTCCCTCTGTACCAGCTCCAGAAGTTTCTGCCTCCTCTCTGCCTTTGTTAAGCGACCATCCTCACTGGTCACATTAGAGTCTTTTTTCTTCTCCTGACTGGCCAGCTCTTTGCCGCCCGAGTCCCCACTATTGGCTGAACCGCTTTCCTCCCTCTCATTCCCTTCTTTTTGACTGGCTGTTTCAGTCTCAGTCTGTTTGTGATTTTTGACCTCTATACTTTTTTGGCTGGTCACAAAGTCTTTGTGAATGGTTGTTAGTGGAAGGGTGGGGTTTTCTTCAAATTTGGGTGGCTCGGTTTGGCTGGAAGGTGGGGAGGCACTGTCTGATTGAGGCGCGTTTAGGCGATACTGTGTCCTCAGCTCTCGATCCTCTGCTCCTCTGTGGTTATACTGTTGTGGATAATGTGTCTGATGATGATACTGATATTGCTGCTGATATTGCTGCCTCTGCTGATGCTGTAACAACTGTTGCTGCCTCTTTGTGTGATCAGGATGATGCACTTCACCACCACTGTTTGATGTATGTACGCCGCTGTCCTCCTTGCCCCCCTCAAACCCGCTCCCGTGCCCTACCTGCTGTGTACTTCCCATGACACTGTGTTCCGCCCTCGCTTCAGATGGCCAGCTGCTGACCGGCCCGAGCAACCCAGTCATTGTTTGGTGCACCCCCGTCTGCACAGGTTTGGGTGCCTGATGCACCCTGGGTTGGGTCCAGTGTACAAGCTGAGTGTAACTGCCCTGCTGCCACTGCCTCACCACCGGTTCACGCTCCTCAGGACCGTAATGCTGCTGGTTGTACTTTAGGTCATCGTGGCGATGGAGGTCGGCCTTGGAGGTCTTGGGTGAAGAAGGCCGGGGAACAGGCAGGGGAATGTGGGAGGATGGGGGTGGCTGTTGTGGGGGAGGTGGAGGAGGAATGGGGTTTGAGCGAGGGATGGGAACAGATGAGGAGGAAGAGGAGGAAGAAGAAGAGGAGGACAGGCTCTGGCACCTGCAGCTGACGTGATCTTCCACAGAGATGATGGCTTTTTCATAGTGGGCCTTCCTGTTTATGTACTGAATCTTTATCACCTGGAAAAAAAATAGGTGGAATGAGATGAAAACATTAGCACAACTGATTGTCTCTATTTCCCAAATAAAAAAATAAAAAAATCCCACAAATGATGAAAATAGATTCTCTTAGTTTTGTATTTGTTTTGCAATCAGCAGCAAAGACCTCTGATTGTTGCTGACATTTTCAGACACACTAGTATTTCCATGTTATTTGGTGGCTCCAAGTCAAGACTTGCTTACTCCGGTTAAAAAGAAGAAATGCTGATTTACCTGTTCTCTGTCATGCATAGGCTCAGGTTACAGATGTTAATTGAAAATGTCAATCTAAGTCACTTGAGGCAATAAAATAAAAATCACAACACAGAGCTTTGGTGAGCTTTAGGGCCTTTGTGCTCCTTTAACCTTAGTCATACTGGCTAATATCTTATATAATTATATAACTGTTTGGTATACATATGCATGCAAAATCGTATATTAAATATATTAACCACATCAACTTAAAGCTCAGTTACTCTCTCTAACACTCCAGCAATTAATGGCAGCTGCATGATCTGCGTACCTGTAGGTATCTGCTAGAGGTGACTGTGGGGACACACTCCATCAGTCTGGTGTTGCAGCAGCCTGAACAACGCTCCACCTCCACGCATGGCGGCCACAGCAGGAAGTTGGCATTGCGGCGGTCTAGCATAGACCTTGTTACTTCCATCACCTCTGTTCGAACTTTACAGGCTGCCTGCTGGGCCGGCTGCGCCTCCACTGTTAGTAGAGAAGAAAGGCAAAGGCAATGATGAAAGCTGAAGTTTTAGTAGAAATAGCATAAGAGGTTTACAAAAAAAAAACAACAAAAAAAAACAACTGAGATGGGGAAAAAAAAGCAGATGCAGAAACTTACCAAGACTTCTAATGTAGCGACCATGGGTGTGGTTTGTGACAATATCATGCTCGTCCTCATCCTCTTCTAAAAGAGAAGAAAGGAGACGAGATCAAAGGATGAGAGTCAGTAGTCAACTTAATAGTAATCTTGGGTAAAATTAAACAAGCACTTTCACAAGCAATAGGAACCCTGTGTAACGTGTGAGTCCGTTAGGGCAGTTTTTAGCCAAACTCATTGTTCACTGCACAAAGGAAGCCATTTTTTTTTTCCTCCACTAAAACAATTGGGCTATTTTCTGCAACAATTTGTCTCACTGCTGTCAAGAATACTGTTGAGGAAAGATATGAGTTGTTAAATATAGCTCATGCATGGAACTGTGAGCGTATGTTTGCACTCTCACATATGTCGTCATTTCACACTGTAGCCTCTAAGTCCTAATTATATCCCTGGTGTAGATTGCATGTGGTCACTCTGTGTGTGTACATGCAATACATTAATGCACAAAGTGTTATTTAGTTGCATGTTAGCCCAAATTAACTGCCTGGTCCAGAGTAAGAACAGTTCATATTGTTCTCAGAGGCTAATTTCTAATTTTATCTGAACATTTGTCTCTTTCTAAATGCATTGTAAAAAAGATTATTGTCTTCCTCATTCATATATTAACATCTGTCCCATTTAATTTGATTTATTTTAAAGCCAGCTGAGCCAGCTCTTTATCGCTCATTCTTCTAATTCTGATTACATTTCATCTCACATTAAATCTCTTTCTGACTGCTAAGAGTTTCACGTTTTTATGAAAAGTGAGTAAATATATTTACACAGCGATAACAAGAAACTGTTCTGCAGAGAAGATGAAAAATGCAAAATGAGAAAAACTAATCTGTGAGCACAGCGTAATGTACGTATGCTAAAATGCAGTTACTGTTAGAATTTTAGCCAACAACAATGCTAACAAAACATTTTAGCATTTTACATGACAGTGTTTATGCCAGCTTCACGTCATAAAAGAGTTAATGTAAACTTTATTTCATCATCTCATTGCCTCATTGATATGAACACAGCATTACTGGGTATTACTGTGAATCATGTTCATCAAGTTAATTGGCTAATTTGCATTAAACACAAAGTGCAGTCTAGGCTTATGAAAGTGTCACTTATTCTAAAGACGTCAAACAACTTTTGTACCCTATTTGTTCAGGAAAAACCCCAAATGTTAACCTCAGTGGTACTAGAGAAAAACTCAGGGATTCACCAAAGTCATTAGGGTTGACCCCATGGGAACCACGATAACCAAGATAAAATGAGTCATTCATATACTTCGTCATCTCTGACTCTTGATAAAATTAAAACTCAAGCTAACTGGCTTCAGCCAAAAAAGGAAAAAAAAAAAAAATGTATTCTACCATAAAAACAAACTTTGAGTCACTTCCTCGTGTCCTGTTTCTGAGCATCCTTCCCTCTGCTGGTTCCTCTCTGTGGTTGACATTATGTCACTATGTTATTTATGCATTATGGAATGATCAAAGGGCTGTCTATTAATATATGTATCTGTGACTTGACTCCTCTAAAGGATAAGATTATAATTAATTTATTAATCACCCGCTGGTCTGGATGTGTGGATGACTTAGTTTGGACTAAGTCAGAGGCGTAGAGAGGGGAGGTCTCTTTCTGTTATACAAACATCCATAATTCAAAACCAGGAGAGGAATCCAGAGCAGGGGAACAATGTAGTGACCTTGTGTTGAAGGCTTCTCTCTCTTGCTCCCTCTCTCTCTCCATTTCAGTTTGTCAAACACACAAGGTCACTGCTACTCTCTCCTCTTATCTTTCTCCTTGTCATCAAGCTGCTTCATCACTCCTGTGGCTGCCTCTGGTAAATATTGTCTTAACACAGTGCTTGGCATATACACATTACTCTGTGTATTTTGTGCATTCTAATTTCTTCCTGACTCTGTAGGTACACCCAAATGCTTACCTCCTCCACGTCAGTGTTATTACTGTGTATATATGTGTGTGTGCGCATGTGTGAGGGAGTTGTGGTCTTCAGTACCTATTGCATTGGTCTCCTGCTGCAGAAGCAGCTTCAGGTCTTCCACAGAGGAGATGGGAGAGTTCCTCACCAAGTCGACCAGAGATGAAGGGAGTGGATCGCTCTGCTGAGACAAACACAGAGATATTTGTAATAAGCCATAATCATGTGTTTGGAAACAACTTCTATTTAGAGGTAAGCCCTACGCCCTGATAAAGGGACTGTCATTATATAGCACTATTCTATACATACAGAACACACACGGATGCACGGAGGCGGCTTTTGAAGTTAAGTATCTTCTCCAAAGAGACTTTGATAGGAAAGATGAACAAGCTGCTGATCTAACTGATACTAAATTGAATTGAATTGAATTTTATTTATATAGCACCAAATCACAACAACAGTCGCCTCAAGGCGCTTTATATTGTAAGGTAAAGACCCTACAATAATACAGAGAAAACCCCAACAATCAGATGATCACCTATGAGCAAGCACTTGGTGACAGTGAGAAGGAAAAACTCCCTTTTAACAGGAAGAAACCTCTGGCAGAACCAGGCTCAGGGAGGGGCAGCCATCCGCCACGACTGGTTGGGGGTGAGGGGAGGAAGACAGTGCAGTGGAAGAGAACCAGAGATTAATAATAA
>VUQS01033623.1:0-16844 GCA_015108495.1 Heterochromis multidens
AGCGTGGGGTGAAAAGTAGTGCTACTTCTCTACAGGTATTGCTACCTAGTGTGGAAAGAAAACCGCCTGCACCGATGGGTATTGCTACCTACTGGTGAAGCTAGCGGTATCTTTATTAGCAAAGTGTTGCTACTTCACTTTGGGAAAATATTACTACTTTCCAGGGTGAAAGTATTGCTACTGAACACCAGCACTAGCTACAGGACAGTATTGCTACTGCTTGTGTGCTAGTGAACAACTGAAATACTGGGAACAAAGCGCCCGGTGACCGAGTTGTGCACTCGAATCTGTGGACAGTTTAGCTTAGCACCCTATAGCACAGTTGTCAACAGGCTTCTCTGAGAAGCGAGAAGAGGTTTTTGAATGACACCTGACACTATGTCAGCCTATTATATAGGGAGGCCCTAGCCCCTCCTGACATGGGCGTCACTTAGCCAGCCTATAAGGGCTGGCGTAATGCCATTTGAGCTTCTGATGAGGTCACGCAGGAGGCGTTCCCATAGTGAGACACGAAACGAATGCTATGAAAGAGAACTGTTTCTCATGAAAAGCCTTAACTCAGAATGATTATTGTCTTTGTTTTCTGCTTGCCAAGACTTTACCAAGAATTTAATAAAACCAAAAACTACATATTCTGATTGCCTAGGGTTAGGGTTAGACTTGTGGTCATCACTGCTGATGTCTTAGACCTCAGAAGGTTAAAACCCTACTGTACACTGTCTAGCATCAGCGAAAGAACAAACAAACCTATTGACTACTTTTTGAACATAGTAGGTGTGGGACTTTAGGGGCTAAATTGCCATATATTTCCATCAAGCAGTGGGGCAAGAATTGTATTTTTCCTATATTTACCAGTAAAACAATTTCAAATGCTGATGCTAATATTCAGATGTTGTATTTATATCTTCTAGTGCTTTCTCAAAGTGGCCAAAAATGATCATAGAAATAAAATGGTGCAAATTTAAGCACAATGTAATTTCAGTGCAAAAGGAATGAATAAAAGTTTGATATTAAAATCAACAGTAAGATATGTAGCCGGTTAAGTTTTTAAAGTATGAAGTTTGTTTTTTGGACATGGGTACTTGGAAAGAGAGCAGGAGGATTGTGTCTCTGCTTTTTCTGCTGAGTGCTAGAAAAATGTGGCAGCTGTAGGGTGACATTAACAACAAGGTCACAAAAGTGATAAGAGATCACTAAAAGTTACATTTTTTCTCGTACTTGTCCATTTCTGATCATGCCATTTATTACACCTGTAATCTAATGAGCATATTTGAAGTAGATACGTAGATTATAGCCCTTTTTGTTGCAGTGGAACAAAGTTCTGAGGGGTTTTTTTTGCATGAGAAACTAAGCGTGAATGCACTGGCCATGCTAGAGGGCTGATTAGCCAATGGAGGAGAAGGTCGGGAAGCACAAGTGTCTGATGTGTGTAGGCTGTGTGGGTTTAAACTATGATTTTACTGTCCTCTGGAGTCCAAATCGGCAAATGGAGGTAGATAGAGGATAAGTGTTATAGAATAAAATATCCACCAAGTACACCTCCAGGCCTGCTGGCGTGTATGTATGTGTGTGTGTATTTTCAGTCAGTTGTGAAAACGGTGATTCCGCCTCGTGGTTTAAAAAGTGAGTGTAATGATGTAGAATGGAAGAGGTTTATAGAGGCATTAAGCCTAACTCTTCCTCCTTCACTAACTCACTCTCTCTATCTTTCTGTCTCCAGCTCTATTTCTTCGTCTCTCTCCCCCTCATCCTCAATGTCCCCCTCTCTCTGTTTTTATGGTGGCATTATTATCTCGCTCTCCCACCCATTACTGTTCAGGTTGAAGCAGAATAATAAATTTCAGGATCATGCCGATGCAGCACTTCTCCAGCTAAAGCTCATTCTGTGGACTCGACAGAAACACTGCACCAAAACAACACAAGACAACAATGATTGTAGCACGTACCTACTTTCTTCACATTTTCAGCATTTAAAAACAATTTTTTCAGGGAAAAAAAGTAATTATTAGATGAAGAGGTTGTAGTGGTTTTTGTCTGGTATTGTGGGCTTCTCTATAGTACTCCCATCAGTGACTTGTACTCATTTACAACTTTTCAAAATTTCTTTGGCCAGATAACTTTTTTTGCATTTTTTGAAGCTTCTTTCTGTGAGACTATGATTCATTTTTTTCTTCCTGTTCATATACTTTTGTCAACATTTTTAATTTCTGCATTAATCAAAGTTAAACTGCCTCTAAATCTTAATTTTTCCTTGTCACTTTTTCTGTCACTACTCTGATGATTTTGGTCACATTTTACTTTTTAATTTGTGCGCTCTGTTGGTATCAAATAAACCAAAAACATGGACCTTTAAATCGATCTAGCAATGAGCAAAGTCTGACAAGCTATGAATTAAGAGAAATACATTCTCTGTGGATCAGTAGAAAGCTGAAAATCCTGAAGCTAACTTCTTTGTTACATACATCAGTTGATGCATTAAAGCTGACTTATTATTTCAGTTCTTGGAATTATCAAGTGTTATGTTCTTAGTGAAAGTCAGAAGGTGTTATTTTTATTACAAACTTTGACCTACTAACTTGTTTCTCTGTCTCTGCCATTTTACAGCTTTCAGCCTATGGTGGGAGTGTGGTTTTCACTGTGTCTTATACTACAGACCAGCAAGAACAAGTGAACATCAGAGTCACATCAGAACCTGACTTAATCATAGAGGTAAGTTTTTAAACATACTTGTAGCTACAAATATAAATGAGCATTGAAATGCTAAACAATAATGGAAAGATATTAGGCTTAAGTCACACAGGACTAGAGACTGGTCGGCAACCACCGCTCGCTGTTTTACCTGAGCAGTTGGTGAGTGGTTACTGGCTGACGTGAAGAAGGTGCTGCACCATAAATCTCCTTGTGACTGCTTTGGTTGTTATCAGATTCCCACAGTCGCTCAGAGTTTGCATGGAAGACTCAAACTTGTCTGCAATCACTTTCAAGCTACTCACTAAGCGGTAGTAAAGCTTGAAATAGTGCAACTCAAACTGGGAACAGAGAACATTCGCCTTCATTGTAAAAGTTGTGCCTCACCACTGCCTTACTACGTTTTGAGTCAGACTTTTCACAGTTTCACTACAACTCAGTGTTAGTTTATTACTGCAGGTTGGTGTCTTCCATCCATACTGCGGGCAACCGAAGCAATCTATCAGCGACCAAAACAATCACAAGGTTTTTAGTGCAGCAGCCTCTTTAGGACTGATTTCACCTAGTGACAGCCAGCAACCTCCAGCAACCACTTGCCAACCGGTTGGAGAATACACAGCAACCTGTGGCTGCTGGGGGGCCTGTGTGACTGGGGCTTTAGCAATTGATTTCACAGCAACAGCCAGAACTTACTACTGATGATGTTAGAAGAAGTGGGAATTTTATTTAGAATAGTTGGAAGGACCTCTAGCAGCCACTCACCAACCAGTCAGGGAATACACATTTTTCCCTAGCGACCTGTGGGTTACCTTTTTACTTTTTGTTTTCTATATTAAACCCTCTTGGTACATTTCGGAGATTCCTAAGGAGCAGCCACACAGTAAAGCCCAGGAATGAGATCCAATTCATAAGGCAGCACTTCAGTTAAAGGGATTGACAAGGACTGCTCCTAACACTCAGCAAATACATTGTTTTTGGTGTCAGAGAAACTCAAGTGTGAATATTTTTGTTTTTATGTACTTGTTTTTGCACTGGTTTTTGCAACCATGAGGACCACTAAATGAAGTAGCAAATAAAAACAGTTAAGAAAAGACAGACAGTCACACACGCACACACACAAGCAGCTGCAGCCTGCAGAGAATTGCTGAACTTAGCAATAAAAAATGCAGATAGTCTCTCGCCCCTTCTCTCTCTGTATGTCTGTATAATGAGCAGGTTGCAATATGATGTATGGCAGCAATAAGCAAAGCAGCCACACTATTAGTTAACTGTTTATATCTCTCATATCACTAAACAACAGTGTGTCTGTGTGTGTGAGAGCATGTGGTACACACAAAACAAACAGGCATATAAGCAGGTTGGTGTTTGTATGCATGTCCTCTGTGCCAGAGCTGTAGAAAGGATCCAGTTACTTTGCACACAGAACAGTCTACTGATGATGTGGTAGAAGAAGTGGGAATTTTAATTAGAATAGTTGGAAGGTTTTCAGAAACAATCTATAATAAGCTGCAATAAATTTGAAAGTACCTACGTCTCAGGTATTGACTGCAAAGAGAAAGTGGTGATACAAAATTATATTCTTTGTCTTGTAGCTGGACTTTTAGATTAAATATAGGCAAAAAACAACAATTGTATAATGACTTCAGATTTTCTGGTCTTGAATGTGTCATAAAAATGCATGCATTTATGTACTGTATAAGGTAGGTGAGAAAGAATGGATAGATGGAAATGAAAGGGAAGGGAAAAGGAAATGAGAAAATGAGAAGGAAGCAATAAAAGGAGGGAATGAAAAGAAAAAGAGATTTGGAAACAAAAAATAAAGGCAGGGCAGACTGAAAAGTAAAATAAAAGAAAGGAAAGAAAGAAAATGAGACTGAAAAGTGAAATAAAAGAAAGGAAAGAGAAAATTAGAAAAAAAGGAAGAAGTAGTGAAAGATTGAAAGGAAGAATAAGGGGTGAGAAACAATACAAAAGGAAGGGCAAATGGAAGAAGGAAAAGAAGGACGGAGGTGGAAAAACAGAAGGAAAAGAAAAAACAAACAGTGAAGAATCGAACATGGAAACAAACAACAGTAAGAACGAGGAAGAAGGAAAACTGTGAGATGGATCGTCACAGACCAATGAGCTTGTGTTATTTAAAGATGTGTCAGTGAGATCGACAGACTGGGAGGAGATGGGAGGAGAAGGAGAGGAGGACAAGTGTCGGTCTTGTTGTCAACAAAAAGCCTCTCCAAATGATGACAATAATGAACCACCTACACACTGTCAGCCAGCTTTCTCCCTCTTCACTGTCTCTCTTTCAGCCTTTGTCTTGCTTTGTTCTTTCTTTTTCTGCCCTACTGTTTACTCTGCATATCTGCATCAAGTTGTAATATTTTCTGTTGCTTGGTTTTGTGAAGTGCAGAAAGAAACTTGTGTATTGTTTGCAAGTAGTCAGGATCTGAATAGATAATAATCTCTCTGTCTTTGTATGCCTGTATGGCTTTGTTGTTTTCTGTGTCTTTCTCTCAATCCATGCCCACTCAATCAGTTTACTTTAGCACAGTTGAAAAACGTAAATACCAAAACTTTATGATGACATAAACAATCAGGACTCTTTCTACGTTCTAGTTTTAATTTTAAATAAATGTAAAAACAGTATATTTTGAGTTGTGTTATCAGACAAAATGTTATTTCAAGAAATGTCTAAACCGGACCTAAAGACGTAAAGAAAAGAATAGTGTAAACACAGAAATACTGTACAGTGCAAAAGTCTTGAGCTCTCATTGCTCATTTTGCTTCTAAGAAATGTTTCTCCCACTAAAAAAACGCTACATCCAGATGAACAGATTCAGCTTTTTGGAATTGTACCTGATCATTTTCAGAGGAATTTTTTTTGTCTGTCAAGTCACTTAACACTGACCTATGTATTATTATTATTATTTATAATAATAATAATAATAATAACAACAATAATAATAATAATAGCTGTCATATTATTCATAATACATTGTAAGTGAAATTTTAGGAACCAATACTAGACTTGAAAATTAAGTAATATTTTATATTTTATAAATTTTCTCATGCCATGTTACAAGATAAAGTATTTAAAACATATTAATGAGCCACACCATTGAAATGAGTGCCATTTTTCTTCACTACCATTAAGGGTATTATCTACCGAAGATGAAACAAAACCCCCGTTCTTTGCAATTAATATCAAGTGATGTTTCTTTGAAATATTTGCCAGCTCAGTCTTTAATAGAGTGTAAAACCAATCCACATTTTTACATCTGAAATGCTGCCTCTAACTGAAATGTGTTCCTCAAATTTAAACTGAGCTTGTATTTTGCAAAAAACAAATGAAAAACATAATAATTGTACAAATTTTTACGCAACATCCTTTTTTTTCAACCTTTTTTTTTTATTTTTTGGAATCAGGATTGCACTGAACTCAGCTGTTCTAGGAAAAACTAGGAAAAACTTTATAAAATTTTAACTTTGTAACCTAACTTTTAAAGTAAGTCATTTTGTTATTTATAAGTCCAAAGTATAAACGAAGTGATGAAGTGGTTTTGGTAAATGAAAGTGAGGTGAACCTTTCATTTTGTGCATGTCTTGGCCCTGCTGCTGGTTTCTCCATCTTTATGACTCCCCCACCTCCCCTCTTTCAATTATTTTTTATTTAATGGTTTATTGGCATGGTGAGCTCTTTCTTTCACTCCCTCCCTCCATAAGTAGTTGTCACTCTGTGTTAGACACTACATGCCATTGATCTGTTCTCAACAAGAGATAGTCAGATACCAAGCCTGGGCTCAATTCACTTTGCATTTAGTCTATTCAATATGTCAATATAAACTGCAGCTCATTACCTAATAACACATCTTTCACTCTCACTCTTTTTTTAGATAAGTTATGAATGCATGTGACACTGCTGTCATTAAAGTGACGGAGGGAATGGCGACCTTTTAGATTTATGGAATTAAAAGTTAAAATTGTAATTCTTTTTCTCTACCAGGGAGGAGGGATGAAGATTAATTACAAAAGGTTTGGCGAACCTGTCTACCCTTCCTCACCGAGCGCCAGTCACATAGTTCTCCTTCCAGAGAACTTCCGGGTTTCAGAGACAGCTCAGCCAATTAGTCGGAGAGATTTCTTGTCTGTGCTGGCAAATGTGACGAGTGTGATGGTGCGGGCCTCTTACAGCACAGAACCCAGTGCTGTTTACAGGTGGGAACAAAAACATGTACACATTTTGAAGTATAACGTCTGGGCATTATTTGTGTCATTATAACATAATGATCATATAATATAACAGAAAGCACTATTATGAAAATTAAGTAATTGAAATCAGAAGCTTTCAGTTTGTTTTAGCTGTATGAAACAAAACATTTCATTCAGAATCGAGACTCTGAGGCAGCTCTATCTTATAGTCTGTGAATATCCCTGCTTTAACCTTGTGCAACCTAAACATAAAGATGGTGGTTTTATAGGTGAAGCTTATTGCTGTCTGAGAGTAAAAGCTACATGAGAGAATGAATTTGGCTCATAAAAGCTCTAAAAGACTTATCAGCAAAACTGCCCTGTTTATACACAAGCTGTATGTTTAACTGTGAAGGTGGACAGACTCCCAATGTGCTGTATGTTTGCACTTGATATTTTTGTGTGTATTTCTGTGCCCTCTGTGTGTAGACTCCACTCATTTTCTATGGAGGTAGCAAATCCCACTGCCAGAGGAGAGAGGAGAGCATCAGCTGTAGAAATGTGTTCTTGCCCTCATGGATATGCTGGAACTTCCTGTGAGGTAAATGCGCACCATCCATCCATTTTCTTAACCACTTATCCAATTCAGGGTTGCAGGGGGGAGTGTAGCCTAAGCCATTGGGTGCAGGGCAGGGTACATGCTGCAGAGCTAATGCATAGAGACAGACAACTATTCACACTCACACTACATTCATTCACACCTACAGTCAATTTAGACACAAACACAGAGAGCAAACAAAAGGATACCAGACAATTAAACATACAGACAGGATTAAAAACAAATTGGACAAATGGGATAACCAAAATATATAAACAAAATTCCATGCCCTATTGGGCAAAGAGATAAGTAAATATCACTATGTGTGAGAGGTAATATGGCATTGTTGAAGAAAAGGCCCTCATATTCTGCTAAATGTACCCTGAATATTTGATTTACACAAATCTAATTCTTCCATTTCTATAACAAATAACATCCCCTTAATCCAATGTGCAAAGGTAAGTGAAGAGGTAGACTTCCAAGTGAAAAGAAAATCAGTTTCTTGGCAACCACTGTTCCTGGATACAGAGCAGTGTGGACATTAGGTGGAAGTTCAAAGGTTTTTACAGGGCATCCAGAAATCGACACGTTGTGGTGGGGTTTAATTTTTCTGGAGAAGGTTGCTGAAAACCACTGGAAAATTTCTGTCCAGTACTGACATATATGGAAGTTTGTTTGAAATGTCTGAAAAAGACATTCCTTGCTAAACATTTTTTACCATCCATAAGTTAAATTTTAGGTTATTTCAAAATTTCAAGTTATTTTCTCAGAAGTTTGAGCTAGTAAGTCAAAATGTTGAGATACCAAACTTTTTGAGATAATTTTGACTTATGGATGGCAAAAAAAATTTTGTTTTTGTTTTTTGTTTTTTCAGTTGAAGAAACAGGCTTCCATAGACTTAAGGTCGGGCAGAACCAAAAAAGATGTGTGAGCATCCCCTCAGCGAAGCAACATTTGTTGCACTGAGAGGATGCTGATGGAAAGATGTGATTCAGTTTTTTTTTTTTGAGTAACATGCATATCTTTGGACTGTGGAAGGAAGTCGGAGTACCCGGAGAGAACCCATGCAGGCACTGGGAGAACATGCAAACTCCACACAGAAAGGCATACATACATACAAGAGAGATTCAAACACAGAGAAATATAACTAGTACAGTTGTGAAAATTCCAGTGCAAGAAAATATTCTTGGAAAAAGTACCTAAGTAAAAGGACTGTAAACCCACATTAAAATGTTTCTTTGCAGCCACTTGAGTAGCATTTTCCTCATAAACATAATGGCATTTGTATAATGTTAGAATCTCAGATGTTTGCTTTAAATGTGACTCACAAGCTTAGGCTTCACTTTCTACCCTGTTGAATTGATATGACCTCAGCACGAATTTCCTTATGTGGTCATCAACTGAAGGCTAAGACACCCACAAAGACAAACAGTGATCTCTTTTGGTAAATGTTTGTGCACAATTTTGCAAAACAGCATTTCTTAAGTAGTCTTAGAGGCATTTAGTGTATTGATGCAGGGAGATGCTGTATTGTATGTTTGGTAATCCCTGACTGAACTTAAGTGGAAATTTTAGTGCATTTTTTCCACGCATACATTAAAAAGAAGTGTCCTGATTTACAATAATACCTTCATGTCCACAAGCATATTCCGGATGGGATCTGTGCTCAAATGTGAAAAGATGTTTTGACAAGTTGCCATTCTGAACAAGTCTTATATAGTAGGTTTGCAATTTGTTCTTGTCATTCTGATAAAATGTGCAGCACACTATATGTGGCAAAGTTGTCCATATGGGAGTTATGGATCTGCTTATATTATCTGGAGATCATTAAGCTATTATGAAAAGCCTGTCAGTGAAGAAGGAGTTTTAAAGAGACAGAAGCTAAAACAGCTTGTTTCAGACACTGGATAAACTAAGAGGTTGCATAAAGGGCAGTGTAAGATAAATAAAGGTGTTTTTGTACTGTGCCTAATCCCAAGCCACTACAGTGGGGTCCTACAGTAGCATTAAAATCTAGAACCCTTAGAGAATTGCTGGCAGGATGTAGATGCAATATTTATTTATTATTTCAATAATGAGAGATCACTTGGAATAATTGAACATGATTTATTGAGATAGAGAAATTAATGTATTCGGCGATCAGACTCTGATGACCCATCATGGCAGAACAGAATCCCAGCGGTGATGGGATTTATGACAGACCCCCTGGAGACTAGACGCTGGTGGTGATGAATATGAAGATTGAGGCTTGGATATAGCTCTGACTGAGGTGTCTGAGGTGGAGATGGGGAGGGGGTGGGTTGCACGAATGAGAGTCTGAAAGGGAAAACAACAGAGAGCACAGATTTAAACCACACAAAGTAGGGGCTGATTGGCTCAAAGAAGGCGGGCAAGAAGATGATTGGACTAGAATAATGATGTCAGTATTGAGATTGACAACATGGGGAAGTGGTAGTGATGTAAAGAACAGACAAACACCCTGGAAAGCAGGCAGATGAGTGATTAGAGATCTTCCTTATTGAACTTACGCATAAGCCTCATTATTATTATTATTATTATTATTATCATTATTTAACTAGTGTAAAACATCCAAACATATTACCCCCAGAGCACAATTTTATTCAGATTTTGTTATGATTCTTAAATTTGTTTCATGGAGATTTGAATTACTTTATTCAAAGAAAAGTGCAAACAATAACACCAAATTACTGTTTAGTTTCAGAATGCAGCTGATGTGCTGTTGTTTTAGCTGACAGCATCATGTTTTTGAAAGTCACACATAAGCACATACAGAAAATATGTGTTGCACACAGAAATACACACACACTTGAGGTGCTAATTAGAGGATCGCCATGTAATTACTCCACAGCACAGCAGCTTGAAGACAGACGACTCCGTCTGGCTTTCTGTATTTTTCTAACTTTGTGGTCATGTGTGTTTCAGGCGTGTGTTCTCGGTTTTCGGAGAGTAAATGGGAATCTGTATAACGGGGTGTGTGAACCTTGTCACTGCCATGGACACACAACACAATGCCATGATGTTACAGGACATTGCTTGGTAAGTAGCTTAGTAGGTGACTTATGTCACCTGTTTCTCCATCTGATCATTTGTTTTTATTCAGTCTTTATAAAGAAAGAAGGCTTTAAAAAAAGTGTTTGAATAGAAATATTAATAATAATATTTTTTAAAATGTTAGAAGATAATACAAAGAAAATATATCTTTCTATAGCTTTATCTTGGTGGATTTCATTCTAGTAATATTTTTATAATTTTCTGATAGAATATTGCTTTTATGTGCTTGTACTCTATAAATGATTTGTATCCTCTCCCTCTCAACTCAAAGATCTAATCCCATTTATCATCATTAAAATATAATAATGAGTAATGAGCTCAATTTTTTTTATTTGTTTTGAACAGTCACATTGCTTTCATTAACAGCATTCACTTTTTTTAATCAGTAATTAAGGGAGTTAAATTGTTTATTTGGAAGCCATGGATTACATGTATTCATATTTTTCCGTGTTTTTGTTTAACCTATGTCCAGTGAATTGTGGAACTGCAGAAAATCTTCCAGAGTTAGTTGATTTAGCTGAGTGTGACAGGTTTAAAATAAAGAGACTCTTAGTTAAATGCATGACTTAATATGGAAAACATACACTGAATTTTATGTGTACAACGATATTTTTTTTTTTTTACTGGAAGTCTCCCTCGATTTGCCATCTAGTGGTCAATGCAGGAATTGCAGTGTGAGACAAACGCACACTACATATTGCCCTTCTTATGTGCATCTGCACACATACACCCACCCCAGTCTGCACATTGCCTTAGGGTTAAGCTGTCAGTTACCATCACACACACACACACACACACACACAGCGATCTATGAGTTTTGTATTGCCATGTTATGTTTCATTATAGATGAGGAGGATGCTGGGATGTGTCAGAGGGAGGCCGACACACAGAAAAAGACAGACAGACAGGCAGGGAGGCTCTTTATTTTTCTCTGACACACACACAGATACACACAAACACACAGAGGAAGACAATTTGACGTCAACTCACTCACAGACATGCACATAAACAACCTCTGTATACATATTCATGCACAGTGAGTGGCAGACAGATCTGCACACAAACACACCTCTTTTTTGAGAAATTTGATTTCCAGCTCAGGTTGAATGACTGAATGATGCCATGTTTATACAGGTTAACACACTGTGTATGTGTCAGGTTGTGTTTCACCAGTCGTGATGTCTGGGCTGAGAACGAAATGATTTGGAATAAGGTGACATTCAAATACACACACTAGCACAAAACTACCACTGGTGCTCTAGCTGGACATGTGAAAACAACCAAGATGTTGGCCAAGAAAAGAGTAAAAAAAAAAGTGATTATGCCTACTATGGAAACCACATAATTTTTCCCTTTAAAAAAGTCTTAAACTGAAATCTTCATGTTTTTATTTTTCATTCTCCATGCTGGAGACTTCAATTTTATTAAATAACTTGTAGATAGGTTTAAAATATTTATGTTGGTCAAGTGAGAGCCAGAATGTAGTCAACATGAGGCAAATGTTGTGTTGTTTTATACTACACGTAAGCGGGGAATATTAGCGTGATGCCAGGTTTTACACTTGCATTTCTCTCTGGATACAGCTTCTTAATTCAGATCACAAAGTGGCAGTCAAAGGAGAATCGCTATGTTTTGAAATACAAATGCCAAGCCTCCCATTAGAAACTGTATGGTGTCTGGGACTGTGCCTCTTTAGTAAAGTCTAACAGTAATTTTTTAAGTCCAAAGGGTGTTTTGTACTGGCACTAAATCTGGCCCTAAACTGCATAATTTGCAGCCTTTACAATTTTGGAGGAAAAATGTGTTATCATTTTTAAATAGAGGTGTGCATTAAACAGCTAACCCTACGGTATTCATTGTACTAATCCATGAGCTTTAAGTGTCAGCACATCAGTCATAATGTTGGGTTTCTGTTAAGCCATTTCCTGTTTCATTTTGTAATTCTTAGTCTGTTTACACTGTTGTTGATTCTACTTCCTGTCTTTGTTAGTTTTCCCTCCTTTCTGATTGTATGCCCTGCCCTGATTAGTCTCACCTGTGGTGTCCTTCCTAACTGTTTCCATTTAGTCATCAGTCACCCCAGTATATACATGCACCTGCAGTTGTTTTCTTCTCACTTGTAAGATCTTTTTACATTTGTTCTCAAGCATTCTGGTGTTGTTGTGTTGCCCAGATTTTCTGGTGTAGTTTTCTATTTCTTGTGTATGACCTTTGGAGTTTTTTTGGTTTCTGCTATTTGCCTACTCTTGCCTTTGTGGATTAAAGGTTTGGATATATGGACTTCATTCTCCTTTCTGGGATCCTGCATTCTGGGTCTTCTCCTCTGTGATTGTTAAACATTCAGTAAACAGTTAGTTCTGCTAATGAACGAGGGAAAAAACATGGTGGTTTATTTCCCCCCTGTTCACAATGGTATGTAGCTCCAAAGATGACAAAAAAAAGATGGAAAAAAAAAAAAGAGTTACATAGCTCCTGTTCTTCCTCCCTTGACCATGGCAGGACATGTCAGCAGTCTTCTTTCGTACAAATGGATCAACACGTCTGCTCTTCTGGCTGGACTGGTGTAACACGTGAACCCATTAGTTTTTATTTTTCTAACCTTTAACCTTTAGAAACAAAAAAACAAATTATGCTAAAATAAAGCATATCTGGTCTAAGCTCCTTATTTTTAGTTTCTTTCTTTTCTCAGTCCTAACTTAAATTCTATATTAGCTGTCAGTGTATGGCTCAGTATTCACATGTTCGTCCTGTGTTCAGCATTTTTGACTGTGTTGGAAATGGTACAAAGTCAGTCTGCGGATGTGTTTAACATGTGCACAGCTTAAAAAAAAAGAAAACACTCGATTTTTTTTTGTTTCCAAGACAATTCCTTGTGACTTGAAAATAAAAAATGGGTCTTATTTGTTTTGTTTTTTTTCCTTTCTTAAAGGACTCAACAGAACAGTAACACAATGACGTTCAGATATTTTTATCATTGCACAAACTGCTTAAACTCTTCCTTGAAATTGCATCCTCAGAGAAATTGCCAAAGAATTGACTTGCTCTTCTGACTCAAATGAACTCTAACCCATTTTTCTCCCCCAGGACTGCTCCCACAACACCGCTGGCCCCTACTGTGACATCTGCCTGTCAAGTTACTATGGCAACGCCACCCATGGGTCACCTGCGGACTGTCAACCCTGTGCCTGCCCGCTCAATATTCCTAGCAACAAGTAGGTTCTGAAGACCCTGGGGTTAATGCAGCCAGGGCAGCACAATTTAATCAAATGCCTCAATCTATCACTATTGACCCACCTGACTCCGCGGTCCCTATTTCTCTTAATAATCTCCCGTCTCCTCCTGACACTCTCACCGTGTTTTTTTTGTGGTCTTTAGAGGTTATCGCCACAACGCGAAACTTCGTCACTCTCGGTGGGAATATAATTGTAATGACATTAATGGAAATATCATCACCACAGGTAGACTCATCAATATAAGTGGAGAAACATTATCCCTGTGGGTGAAAATGTCATTGTCGCTGTTAGAATCAACATATTTTCTGCTAGGAGACTTAACACAGTAGAAAATGCAAACCTCCCACAAGTCATTAAGGGATTGAAAACCCTTTAGCATTATGTTGCTCTCATATGGAAAGCTACTCATGCTGTGGCTACATCACAGACTTAAATGACAGATGCTCAGATTACACCACACAACTGTTTTCCAAAGGGATGCAAAAATACTACCAGACATGAAGACCTTTATAACCACAGCTATTTAAAAGACATGCATTGATATGTTGTCAAGGGGTAGGCACATTGCTTGGTTACATGCAGTTATTAAATTGAACTGCACTGCAGTGAAAGCGCCCTATGTGACCACAAGTGTTGACAAAGCTTAAAAATCATTGTACTATAAGAATTTAAACGCCACAGTCTGCTTTGAGTATTAAAAAGCAGCCAAGTTAAGAGACATAGTATGTGGACACACATCTCACTTCTCACATGCTTCATTTAGAAAGCATGCACATGCTTCATAGATGACATAATTTAATACTATTTGATCTGTTGTCCAGCAACTTAGATGTTTTTAAAAGGTGGAGTCATAAAGTTCCAGGACTCTGGCCATAAAAACCGAAACCATCACCTGGTATAAATTTGGATTATCTCCCCTTCAAGGTGTCCTCCTCATACATCTCTGGTTCAGTTCAGAGCAACTGCTATTATTAAGTTTCTCCCTGGAAGTCCAATTATGTATCCTGGCACTTGTGGCTCTGCAGTGCATGCTGGATCCGCTCTTCCAGTGTGTCAAAAAGGCAACACTTCAACTTGAATTTTACATCAGGGAATAGGGGAAATACTGCTAGCAAGAAGGGTGGTGAGTGAAGGTGTGTTGGTGTGGCCAAAAAAATGTGCACACTTTGGCATCGTTTGGGCCATTTCAGCTGAGTGCCATCCTTCAGGATGTGTCTGTAGAACTGCTTGCTGAAAGTCTGATCATGGGGGACAAATTCACAGGGCACAACCCTGTCAAAAAATAATGAGCATGCTCCTACTCATGCTTCTGATTTGATGTGCCACCTTTAGACTTGTGCACTGCAGACTCTTTGACTGAAAACTCCTGTTTGGTCTCTGAGTCACAGAGCCAGCCATCATGTCCTTTGATGATTCTTGACAGAAAAGAAGGGTTAGTATGATACTGAAGCTGAATTTGCTTAGTTTGAGGTCCATAGTTAAGTTGCAAAGGGAGAATGGGACTTCGACAAAGCAATATATGAATAATAGTAGCACTGGAAGTGGTCCAGCGATGTATAAGATGTGCATACAAAGTCCAATTTAGTAAAGGCAAAAATAGTAAAATATATTATGCAGTTAGTTTGTTGTAAATAATTAGCTTCAGACAGTTAATAAGTTATATAGAGATATTTTATATCCATATTATTATATTATTAAGCTGCATTCTCTAAATGACCAGTGTGAGATGCTCTATGGTACTAGCATGGACACACACTCTCACAGGCAGGCAGTAGCAGCTGTGAATTCTCATGCAGTCATGACATGTCATATCCAAAACCCTAAGAGCTAAAGTAAGACACAACTCTCTCTCACCTCAGCCTTCCACACCATCCTGGCAATAATAATAGCTTTGAGAAGCCATGCCTTTCACCCCCTCAAAATAGCCGTGCAGTCCCTTATGGTCACTAAAATAGCTAGTTAGATTGTTCCAGTTATCTGTAATGTCTGAGCTCTTATGAACATCTGATAAAGTAATTAGTGTCAACAGGGGAAGAAGACTGGTGATTTAATCCGAATCACTGAAAAACAGTTTATTTTTTGATTGCTGTTCTTTTTAATTTATGCCTGGTCTTAATTATCTAACTGCCGAGGACAAGTTTTTTGTCTTTCTATCTTTTAGATTTAAAACACTGTAACTTAGTGGAAGTTAATGGGGAGTGCATCCATACAGGTCTTTAAAATATACAGAGATTTATCTTCAGATTTGTGTTTTACTAAACATTTATCACCACCATTCCAGAACAAAACTGTGCTACACCTTTTCTAAAAATATTATATAGCTTACTTTCTATTATTTCTATTATTATTTGTATTTTGATCTTGATAATGATCAGTTTATCAGATTTAAATGTGTTATTTTTGGTGGAGAAAAGATTTTTTGATGTTTTTGCTGCCTTGGCAGAGACCCTTCCCAAATAATTTCTGGTGGTGTCTTCAATAAAGTGATACACACATTTCAGATTTTTAGGGGTTGGGGGTTGTGTTTCCAGCTTTGATCTAATATCAGAATACTATAGTACCAGCTTCAGGCAAAATATAACAACGCATCTACCCTCTACTTTCTTCTGCCTTAGTTTCTGCCATACTGTATTCCCATTTTCAGTTTCTAGTTTCTGGTTGTGCAACTGTTCAGCTACAGCATTAAAACCACTGGCTGCCAGGTGAAGTACAACCTGAATTCCAGAAAAGTTGGGACGTTCTTTAAATTTAAACAAAATGAAAACCAAAGGACTTCCAAATCACATGAGCCAATACTTTATTCACAACAGAACATAAATAACAAATGTTGAAACTGGGAAATTGTACACCTTCATCCACTAAATGAGCTTATTTCAAATTTGATGCCTGCTACAGGTCCCAAAAAAGTTGGCACAGGGGCAACAAATGGCTGAAAAAGCAAGAAAGTCCAAAGAGATTCAGCTGTGAGAACATCTAGCAACTAATTAAGTTAACTGATATCAGGTCTGTAACATGATTAGCTATTAAAGGGATGTCATAGAGAGGCAGAGTCTCTCAGAAGTAAAGATGGG
>VUQS01033624.1:0-18155 GCA_015108495.1 Heterochromis multidens
ATCAGGTGACCCTGAATCCTCCCTTAGTTACGCTGCAATAGGCCTAGGCTGCTGGGGGTTTCCCATGATGCACTGAGTATTTCTCTTTCTCTCACCGTATTTTTACACCTCTCTGCATTTAATGAGCTATTATTAATCTCTGGCTCTCTTCCACAGCATGTCCTTCTCCCTTCACCCCCAACCGGTCGCGGCGGATGGCTGCCCCTCCCTGAGCCTGGTTCCGCCAGAGGTTTCTTCCTGTTAAAAGGGAGTTTTTCCTTCCCACTGTTGCCAAGTGCTTGCTCATAGGGGGTCGTCTGATTGTTGGGGTTTTTCTGTATTATTGTAGGGTCTTTACCCTACAATATAAAGCGCCTTGAGGCGACTTTTGTTGTGATTTGGCGCTATATAAAAAATTGAATTGAATTGAATTGAATTGAATTGAAAAGTATTTCTTGTAAATCTCAACTTAAAGATTAATGTAACTGTGGCAGCAGAGTCAGGGCGTGGTGTCAGGGGAGGCCAGCCAACATGTGTGTGCTGCAGCAGTCTTATGCTCTCATTGGTTGAGACGCGTGATGACGCCCATCCCAAGCCTGTACATCCCACCACCTGTCACCCATGTTTTTGTGTATTTGTTTTTGTGCCAGTGAGCAACGGACTTTCAATAATAATAATAAAACTATATATATCTTGTTCAGTTCTGAAAAAAGGCAGTTTTTTTTTTTTTTTAATGTTGCATTTTTGAGCTGTAGGGCCAAATTCATGGAAAATCTTGCAAGCACCTACTAGGAAACAGGAAGTTCTGAAAAGTTTAGAAAGTCTCTGATTGCACCTGTTAACATTGCTGCTGTAAGCCTGTTGCCATGCTAGTGTTAACACAACCGTGTCTAGGTTTCAAAAGACTGCCAGTACAGAGCAGGAAATAAACTTTCATTCTTTGCAACATCTCATAGACACTTTCACACATTTACAGTAACTGTGGCTGAGTGAATGGAGAGTTTTACTCTTTCAGATTTGGTTAGTTATCTGATGCTCTTATTCAAGACACATGATCAAAGACAAACTGCGATGAGAGGAAAGGCAGCAAAGGCTCTCTGAAACACCTCTTTCAAGCCTTTAAGTTATCCTTCAAAAGGTGCATTTATAACTTGACTGTTGCATTCAAATACACTGCAAGGACTTCGAGAAAAGAATAGATTATGTTAGAATTAACAAATAGCTGAATGTAACCCTAAAATTAATTGTTTTCTTTGGTAATACACCAGAATGACAAGGTATATAAGAGAAGTAGCAGCCGACTCACTTCCATGCTGGTGAGATTACAGCGATGAGTCCCGCCGAACCAGCCACTGTTGGAGCACTGGTCAATGTCCACATCCTGCAGGTTCACATCCACACGAACAACACCCCTGTCAGAGGGAAAGAAGGGTGGAAAGAGTGAGGATAAGAAGACAAAAGAAAAGAGAGGATGGAGACAGTAGAAATATTGAGAGGAATAAATAAAAGAAATAAATGAAATTAGAAAATTGGATGTGTTTAGCAGGGAAGAAAAAATAGTGCAGTTAAAGGGAATAGAAGAAAATTTAAATAGAACAATAAGGAAGATGAGAAACAAGCAAAGGAGGCATGAGGAATACACAGATGCAGGTGAGGTCAGAATGAAAGAGGAGAAAACAAGAGGAAGAGCAATGCTCAGGGGAAGTGAGGTTAAAGGTGCAACAAACAGGAGAAGGGAGGTGTAGCAGAAAGGAATTAATATAAATAAATTGAAAGGGAGAAGAATTCAGAGTGATGGAGGTAAGTAATGAAGAAGAAGAGAGAGAGACAGAGGTAAGAAAAAAGAAGCAGGGTTGGATTTATAATATGCTACTTTTTTTCCAGACACTGAGAAATTACTAAGAAATGCTTGTAGTGTAATGATTGTATTGCTTGTTGCCTCCAATTTGAGAACACTAGCTTTCATACTTTCAGGAACTGGTTTCTTTATTCGAGCTGTATGTTGAACATTTGCACAAATTTCTGTGGACCTTTTAGGTTGCTGGGAATGCTGTGCAGGGTGCTGACTGTGAAAGTTGCCCCGATATGCTTTGCTGCATTTTAGCTGGAATCTCTTTGTCAGACCATTTTGCCTTGACTGATGGGGCTCATCATTTGCCTCATCAGTTTGGCTTGTTACAAATACTGTATCCTGTCGCTTTATTTTCTGCTTTTTGAAACACAGATAAATCAAAGACAAACAACTTTTGTTCCGGAAAATCATGGCTTCTATTTCGTTGTCAATAAATCCAGTACGATGACTAATGCATTTTTGCCTAATAAGCACATAAATCTGAATCACAAAGTTACCACAACAGCATACTTATGTTTAGGAAGTTGACTAAGGATGGTTAACACTAGACATATTGAATGGGTAACCTGTAGTTCAAGCTAATGGAAATATCATTAGTTTTCTAATTGTAAGAACATTTTTGACCTGATGATAACTCTAAATTAAAAATTAGAGGTCACCCAAGTTACTATAAACAGCTTCTAGTTCCAGAACAGCTGAGTGCTATAGTTTTTAAGCACATTTGTTGGACTGCTTTCAGCAGTGGATTATTACACATTTGGTGCTGTAGTGAGCTTTGAGGCAGCAGGCTGGTATGTTATGAATAAAAATAAACTACAATCATCATGTTCATCATAATGAGGGAACATGTCAGCCAGTGCATTATTGTGGTTAATTTATATGTTTTAGACAGCAACTGTAATCTGCATAGTTTGGTCCTTTCACGTGATTTGAAAAAAACATGGATTATAGATTTGGTAGGTTTATCTTTCTCTTTTAGCCAGTGCAGACAGTTCTTTTAGTGTTTCCTAATCTTGTGTTTCCCTTTGCAAACACCAGTGTAATGTTTTAAAGGCAGCATTTATGTGGGGTATGTTCCCTGCTCTCGGGCTGTGTTTACCATCAGATTCTGAGGATTTTCACACCAAAGGTGAGAAATATTCTTGTTTTCTTGCTTCTCTAAGACCTGAACAAGTTCAATAGATGGAGACCGCTGGCCTGTGCAGCAGTGAGCCACTACAGATTCAGGCTGTGAAGTGAATAAGGTTA
This sequence comes from Heterochromis multidens, assembly GCA_015108495.1. Taxonomy (NCBI): domain Eukaryota; kingdom Metazoa; phylum Chordata; class Actinopteri; order Cichliformes; family Cichlidae; genus Heterochromis; species Heterochromis multidens. Next base: position 3,080 of record VUQS01033624.1, read on the forward strand.
AATAAACTGGTGAGGGATGTGACTGAAATACAGCACACCCCAAGACTTCAGCTAACACTGTATAGCCTACAGCTCGTTTTTATCATGCACACTTATAAATGATGCTTGGTTTTCTTTTATTAAACCTCGCCTGTCAGTTCTTCCACTCCTTTATAGTGAAGTGGAGCCTGACACCTGTTACCCCCATCTGCCTGATGGGAAGTGGCACAAACAACCGCAGAGAGAGGCTTTGGCTACTACCTCTACTCAAGTACACAAGAAAGAAAGAGAGGCAAATGTATTTATGCCTGTATGTATTTGTGTGCATGCACTCGAGTCCTGTTCACAGGTCAAGGCTTGATGGATCCAGAAAGCAGAAGAAATAGCTGAGAGATGTGAAAGATGTTGGACACGTGCAAGGTAACATAAGGCACAAATTTCTCAAAGTAAAAGTACCATCAGCACAAGCATTGCACAGGGGTATGTGCTCGATGTAGAATTTGATAATTTCTGCTAAAACATAAGTGATTGTGAAGACAAATGCAAGCCTCCGCCTGAGTAGGACTAAAAGAGTTTTTCTTTACATTCACACACCATAGATGGTCCTTTATTTCTCTAGGATGATTTATCCTTCTTCCTCTCACTAGCAATCCATCAAATCCATTTCCTCCAAGAATGCAAAGCCACAATGGCAGCTCGATGAGGCCATGTGCAGCATGTTTTTTGTGGTAATTGCTAATGTCAGCATGCTACCCCACTCACAGTCTAACATGTTGATTATCATGTTCACTACTGAAGCTGAAGACATTAGCATGCAAAGCTTGTAGTATACAGTAAAGCTTATAAAGCACAAATGAGGCTGATGGGAATTAGAGATGAAGGCATGAATAGTGTGACCTGTTAATTGTGCTGGCTAGAAGGGTCTATCAAGAAGTTGAGACACTCAGGCAAGAAGCAGAAAGGTCAGCTTCCTGGTGGTGCTAGACAGAAAAAGTTAGGGTACCTAGGGGCCTACCAAATGAAAAATGTCATATTTTGTACTTGATCCAGTCATTGTTGACATATTCAGTCTAGATCTAAATGGTAAACCAACTGATTTGCATCTTGACAGCCACCCTTCCACTGAAATCATTTCTGATGAGGCTCTGGTGAACAGTAGATGGACCAGCTGAAGAGCTGGATGTATATCTCAGGTGCTGTGTCAGGTCTTTGATAGTTTTTTTCCAATTCTTAAGAACATGACTTTCAGATATTCTTCATATGTTGTAGTTTTTTAGGCCTGCCACTTCTTCTTTTATCCTCCACTTGTCCAGTTTCCTCAGTTTTTTTTTCAACACACTGCACACCATGCAGAGATATGCTAGATATTATCTGATAGGTTTTCAGATAATAGTTCTTCGGGAATCATCTTGTTGGTGCAAAATTGCTATTTTATGTCTGTCTGTATCTGTGGCATTTTCTGTAGATACAACTAAAGAAATGGGAACAAATTATGTGTTAATTAGGCTGCCAGTAAGAAAGTCCCAAAAGATATAAAAATTGGTTCTTTGCTAAGTTGTCTGTTACGTGTAGACACAACACTGGCTCATTCCTTGAGTTAGGTATTTTTTTTATGCTTTAAGGATTCATAGGTCAGTGTGAAGTGGTTTAAGGAAGAAAACAATCATTGGAAATTGTCAAGTACAAGGATTGGACTGAACATGAGTGAAAAAGCAGCCAATGTCCAAAGAAAAACTTTGAAAGACCTTCAGAGAGCCTGGAGACCTATTGCTCGAGACCACTTACAAGAAAGAAAATTACAAGAAAGTCTGATTCTTTGGAAGCAAAATATTAAAAAATTAGGGGTGAGTCAAGACTTGCACAGTACTATAATTTAAAGACAATGGGTGTTGTGACATTAACTATATTGATGTATTGATCACAAACAACACATGTTTCTAAAGGTAGTATCAAAGTCTCTAATTTGGCCATGATGGTCAACAGTTGTCTCAACATTTTCTTACAATGTCACAATATTTTTTCCCACAATTTTGCCATCTTTCCATAAATGTTACTCCTTTTTTAATCAGCCATTCAGTTATGTCTTGGCACTTACTGTGAAAAACTCCCTGTGAAGATTATTGTCTTTGCATTCCTAATTACCGTAGCTCCTGTGTAATACTACTTGAGGTAAGTCTACTGGATTCTTCAGTGTTGAGTTTGAATGATTTTATTGTGGTTGTGGTTTACACATATCAAACTTTTGTTTTTTCCACTGGCTTGTTAAAGCAGAGATAGAGCCTAGTCTAAAAGACAGACAAAAATCATATAACCTTTGACAGAACTGCTGAGTGTAACAGTGGAGTCCCTTTGCTCCCTTTATTACCTCAAAATTTTACTTCAGAGCCAAAGTAGTGATCATATACTCTGTGATTGTGTTTCTTTATAAGTAGGCTGAGAAAATTTTATGTTTCTGTGTGTGTGTGTGTGTGTGTGTGTGTGTGTGTGTGTCGGGGGGGGGGGTTCTTTGAAGCAGAAAGTAAAAGACATGAGGGGTCTGACTTATCAACTCCACTACCTTATGCTTTTCTGTCCGGAGCCAACAAACTTTCTATTTTTAGAAATGTCATCACAGGAGTGAGATGAGTCAAACAAGCAGCATAGCACAACTCGCATTGCAGAAATCAGAGGGAGGAGAAAAGCAACATGAATCTGGTGGTGTACTTGTAGCCAATATTTATCCTCAGTTACAGACTGTATTTCTCTGAGATACACACTTTAAACACCCACTTTATTATTTTCCCTCTTAACTTGACATTTCCCTTGGCTCCCTCTGCTGACTCCACAGTCAATTTTGACAAATGCCAAACTATATTACTAAAAGTACAACAGTTATTTCTTGATTTTTGGAAACTGAAAAGCTCTGGGGGAAAAGATACTAAGTGGACCTTGAGTTTAGACTTTTTCAAAATCACTATTTCCAAGGTCTCGATTAATTTGAATCCTTACCTTTACATCAACAGGTCACAAACCCCCTGAAAGTGGCTAACTCATACAGCTTGCATGTCTCTGAATTACAGAGTTTAGTTTCTCTGTAATCCAGCATCCCCTCTGTATTCATATGCAACTTCACAAATGGGATTTAATGCATGACTTAAAGTATCTGACTTTTCGTCTTCTAAATGTCACAAATCACAGTGACTTGTAAAATGTCACAATCATTTAAACTCACTCAAAACCCTCCTGGCTGGGCTGGAATAGTCGATTGATTTAATTATGAATTCATTCACTGAACTGATTTAATCACACTTAACATTTTCCAGATGCCTTAGGCGACAGACACAGGCACATCTTCCGTCTTTCTCAACTAGTTAGACATCCTCATCATGACAAGTTGATGGTTTAAAACAGGCAATATCCTGGACATGACTTGAATCCTTTTTTGGAGATGAACAAGGCAACACAGACAGACTGAGTCATTACAGCAAGTTGAAGCTACTCTATAAGACTGATGTTTAACTTTTAAGCAGCTCTAACAAACATCTGTGGGAATTCGAAGTAATCTAAAGCTGTGGACAATGCTGATGCTGATAGAAATTAATTTTGTGGTAACATCCTCAGCCATCTTGAGATCCTGCACAGGGATAACAATGACTGCTGTACAATTCCCTAAAAAGCCCAAAGCAGCTCCTCATCACATCATAACGCTCCAAGCATTAGTGTCCCTGGAGCAGGTAGTGATGCAGCATTTTGCTCAGGGACACATCAGCTGGGTGGATGCTTGCCAGGCTGAGGCCCAAATCCCAAGCACAACACACTACTGCCTGTAAACAACTGAGCACTGTGTGTCACAGTGTCATCCAAATTCAATTAGTCTTGTTTATTATGTAGTGACAGTTAAGGGATATTTTACATGCTGTTGAAGGTGTAAGTAGATCTGTGTCTGTGCGTACTGTTATGCTTGTGGATGTTCATATTAAACTTGGCAAAGGTTTCATATAATGAGGTTAGTGCATGTAACACTAAAGCCTGTGAGCCAAAAGCTCAGGTTTCAGATTGATTGGACACATTTTCAGACAGTTTTTTTCTACTCTTCACCTGGTATTATATCAGTCAGAGAAGATGTCCTTAATATGGGCATCTCAGGCACAAAGATCTTGCTGAGTTACAGCAGCCCCATCCACCTGGTGTTCAAACCTTCTGTTTGTGAGGGGAAGCCAATCGGAATAATGAAAGCAGATGAACTGAAGGGCCCAGAATACGACAAATAAAGATTATTTTCAACTGTGAATCGTGCAAAGCTAGAGTCCAAGAATTCAAATACAAAGCTTGAATTAGCACAAAAGAGTTACTCTTTAAGGTTAGAATATGAGTTGGATTTAAGTGTGCTTGTGTGTGTGTATTTGGGTAAAATTGCACCTCCAAAAACTGGTACCAAGGTTAAACTTTCTTTCTTTTTGTTAACATTCTTTTGGTAAATATTTACCAGATCCGTCTACCCATTGATCCATTTTTTAACTGCCTTTTCAAATGAATTTTCTTACTCATGCTATCTTACTATAGTGACACTGTGAGTGTGAGTGTGAGTGTTACATTATCTAATGCATTCCTACTTAGACTGATGTAAGGGTGAAGTGCACCTGAACCTCTGAGTGGTTTCATATTGCAGTAGTAGATATTTCATTGTTTATTCATGGTTTCATTGATCTTTTCAGGACACTCTTGGACTGCAGCCTTGAAATACGAGATCTTTAGGTGTTTTGATGCACCTAAATGCTGCCCACAAACACGCACCCATCCACACTTCTATAGATCTCTTCACTTACAAACACTGTGTAAAGTCTGCAGAATTCATTAGAGTGCTGGCTGCAGCAGAGATGCATGCCTGTGCCTTGACAGGTGAGTGAAACGTCTACATAGATCTGTGAAAATGCTTTTTAACTATCTGTTTCTATTAAAGCAGTAGTTGGATCCATATTTAGATGAAGTCTCATGGAGGATTATTCTCAATTAAATCCCTTTTAAGCATTTCCATAGCTGAAACTGATTATCTGATTACCTTTAATTATTTGTAAGATATAAGGAAATAAATACCTTAACACATGTAAGCTGTAGCAGAACCTTACAATACATTTTTCTGCATTTTAAGGACAAAAAAGTCCCACTTCTCCATCTCACCTGAACTCTGGCGCAGAGTTGCTCTTAAGTCCATAGAAGCCTGCAGACAGGGTGAGCAGCCAATAGGGAACAAACGTTCCGTGTTCACACTCCAGGTATGGCGCAGACCACTTAATTTGTTTTTTGTCCAGAAGATAAGTGCCACTCTTGGATCCCGATGCCTCCGTGATTCTTCTGTGCATGTGTGGTCTCCTGCCGTTTCTAAACTCATTAAACCAGTCAGTCTCCGGACTCCTGCCCTTGAGGTGACGGTGCGCAGAGCTGGACAAGTCCTGCAGTACCACTTCATTCTCGGTTCTCGTTGCCTGGAGGAAAACGTGGGGCCCCGGCGTCGGTGCATCCGTGTGCAAGGTCACCACTGCCCTGTGGATTTTAGGGTCCCCTTCAAGGATGCTTTGAACCAGCGCATGGTACCAGTGGATGTCCCTCCGCAGGTTTTGCTCCCGAGACCTGTTGGCTTGCAGGATCATATTCAGGAAGTTTGTAGCGTGCGCTACAGTGTCCAGAATGCTGTGGAGGGAATAGTGAGAGGCGACGTGTAGGCCGCCTCGCAGGCTGCTCAGCTCGTACCTCCGCGAACAGTTGACCTGCCTCAGTGCCGATGAGTCCCCTGTGTGCAAGAAAGCGGTCACCACCCTGGGCAAGTCCTCCTCAATTTTGTGCGCCACCACCGCGCGCTCGGTGGCTGGTACTGGGTAATAGGTCGGATGGTGGGGTGCCTCCCTGTTGATGTTTTGAGTGCTGAAGACTGGTGGGTTCTTATCGTCGCGGTCATTATCAGACCACTCCACATAGCCGTAGTTTGAACCCCAAACGAGCCCTGTTTGTAGAAGCAGCGGTACGACTAGGAGAGCCATGGTTCTTTGTCACAGGCACAGAGAAGACACCGTGTGCACTTGGCAAAGTGTGGCGAGCATCACCAAAGCCACTCTCTTTCTTCTGTTGCTTCAGGAGATTAGAAACACTTTAAAACACGCCTGAAAATGCCCTGGATTTCATACCTACGGCCAAGCACAAAACAGCAAATGATTTCCTCTTGTCATCTTTGCATCTTTGAGAACACACTTTCCTCTCTTCTGTTAAAAAACAAACACTGTGTGATCCAAACAGCTGCCCAGACAAGAACCCAGTCTCCTAACTCATGAGAAAACCACACTGACTCCTCACTAGCCCGCAATCCAGGGGAGTGTTCGGCTTCTCTTTTTTACTCCCGCTCGGAGAAATCCATGTGAGAGGAGAAGAATGACAAGGAAGGGAGCAAATTGTACTTGAAGTTCCGTCCCTCCCAATAAAGCCCTAATAGGCCACCTCAAGAGTCGCCCACCGGCGTGTGTGGTGATTTCTCATTGCCAGTCTGCCTGAGGTGGGCGGAGCGTGGGAAAGACGAGAGCTGTCCGGTGCTGAAAGTAGCGCCTGTAGGAAGAAAAGCGAGGGAGGCTGTGGTGATAAAGCGGAGACTTGAGTAATGAAGACGGAGGAGCAACCTGGCAACTAGATGTACTTTGCAAATGGAAAAGAAATACAATAGAAAGGCGCGCGCGCGCGTGTGTGTGTGTGAGAGAGAGAGAGAGAGAGAACTACGCATATACTTTCACTATGATTATTTATATATAGAAATGTACAGAAAATGTACAAAACTGTTTACAAAGTGGAAGATTACACCCATATTTTTTTCTCAAGGGTCTATTCATTCCTAAACATGATCCCCAAGGGGACCACGTTCTCCAAAGCATTAGTTACGTGTATTTTAATATGCTATGTACGGCGGTAGGGTTGAGAATCGCAGATTAACGTTTTCTTGGGTCCGAGTGACGTAAATTTCGTCACGAGAGGGTAAACGAGATGCTGTCTGCAGATGTCCAGATGCCTGCCAATTTTTTTTTTTTTTTTTGCGAGCCTTGGAGCCACTGAGATATTATACTATAATGCACTAATTTCAAATCCTTCAGGGGGACTTGGAAGAACTATAACTGAAGCGAGTACGCATCTGTGCGCGTCCAAGCGAGTATAATCCCGGCCTCACTCACGATTCTGTCACGGTACATTACCCACAATGACAGTGGTATCACCATACAGCGATTCTTCCATATGATACATTGCAAGACAATTTGTAACTGAAGAAGACAGACTGGGAAAAGGCTGGAATAATCTGTTTATTCGCTGGATTGCTGCGTCATTTTTGTATTATTGTTGTTGTTATTACAGATAAATAATGTATCAGTGGAATCATTTAGCCCCATGGTTTGGTTCCCCCTTCCGAGTTTTTCTTCACCAACTTATTTAACCCCTGCATGTTTTAATTAAAGGGTTTATATTTGGAACCAGTGTTGATAACATATTGCAAGAGGAAGCCGGTGTGATACATTGCTGCATCATATTTTGTCCCACGCAGCAGTGAGTAAATGAGAGAGTGGGCATTCCTCTTTGTGCTGCTTTCCTGTGTTTAGACACTTTATGAGTCCATTTGCTATTGATAATTTTTAAAAAAGCCATGACAACATTATTTATGTTCATGAGTGCGTGTGCACGTGTCCATGGGGCTGATCGGGAGTCGTCCTCTGACTATAAATGGGTGTTGCAGAGTGCACTTTGCCCGGGGTGACTCGCAGGCCGTTGCCATGGCAGTGGAAGGTGACGAGGCAGAGATCTCCCCATGCTGTCCGCTGCAGTGAGTGATAAAGAGTGTGGCCTGCCTCGTTTTACAGCGTCTACAGCTAGGACTACAGTGTAAACTCACCACCAGTCACACACTCGCCAATCAGCCGCATACATAAAAGACGGACGTCCACAGGAAGATGGATAACTGGTGATGCTCACGAGAGAGAACGTGTAAATCAAAAGAAAGGTGTGTTTGTGTTAGGGATGGTAAATTAAAGGGAAAGTCGAGAGAGAGAGAGAGAGAGAGCATCTGAGCGAAAGAGACCGTGCAAAGTGACTGCTCCTGCCCCCTATTTCATCTTCTTTTACAAGCTGCACTGGCTCCCCTGGTCTGATAAATATTTGATAGGCATTTGCTGCTTCATCTGCATGCTTTACAACTTGGGGTCCATACAACCGCAACATGGTAGAGGCTGCTGTACCAGCCGCTCTCTCACCCACGCTTCCTCTGTTCTCCCAGAGGTTCCTTTAGATTTTCTCAGAAGAGAGCAAAGGAGGATAAAAGGCTCAGGAGCAAAAGTGGGTGCTTCCTTTGCTGCTTATTTTTCGTCCTGCACGCAGGAGTCTGTTTTGCTGCCACACCCATGCAGTGAGCTGCATTTGAACTGAAACAATTGAGGTTGCAAGGTCCTGACCAGGGTTTGGCAGATGTTTTGACCTAATAAATGCATCGCTTCTAAGGGTGTGTTTAAATGAAAGCCTGTAACGAAACGCAAGCTGGAGAGGCACTAAAAAAAGACACAATAGTCATTACTCACAAGTGTGTGGATTTATCCCATGACTCACCGGAGGAACACACTGGGTTTATTGACAAGAAGCGAATTTTCTGAGATTTGAAATGTTCCTAAAATTATATCAAGTCGTCTGTCTTGATCTACATCACACCTATGTATATAAAATTCTAATCGTTATGTGTGAATGATGTATTTTCACTGATGCAGTTTGCTGTCAAATCAGCGTCACCTCTTATTAAAGGCACCACTTACAGTCACATCTCTCCATCTGTGCTAATGTACCTGTAGAAGCTGTCAAGAACATCAAAAGCTCTATAAGTGGGAAATGTTTTTAGACCTCAGCCCCAGTAGAGGTAGTAGAAGAACGGGGTGATGAGGATGATAAGGTGAGATTATGTAAAGAAGAAAAATTGTCACTGCTTTCAGCGCTCAGTTTTATGTGACGTGGGTCGAGTTCTGTTGCCCATCAGAATAAATTCTGCCAAATCAAACGGTTCTGTTGCAGTGTAAAATTGGCCATTAAAACTGAAATTAGACAAATAGAAGTCCACTTTTAAAATAATACATGTACAGATCCCCTTCCAGCCCAGTACAATCAGTCACAGTTAAATGCCACTGCTCTGGCTGCCAAATCAACTGCGGTTCCCTGATAAAGATGAAAAAGGCTGCCCAAAAGTGCTACTGTATTAATTTCCCACGGTACAAGCTGCCAAAGGAAGGACCATTTCTCAAGCGATGCTGGTGAAAAAGAAAAAAAAAAAAAGCCATTTTCATCTGCAAATATCAGTGTAATGTTCCAGATGAATGGCCTGATCTTGTAGTGCAATTGTATCTTGCAAAATGTACAAAATAAATAAATACATAAATAAAGATCCTCGCTGTCTGTGTTTGTTTTTCTTGTTTCTTATCAGAAACACAAGTCATGCAGGTTAAAAGAAAGAGTCTGCCAACAATTTATCACTGTTGCTATTGGTAAATACAGCATGTCTCTTACTCCTCGAGGCTCATTACTTTGCCTGTCTTCTTGAGTATGTGTGCATACAGCTGATCTCCTTTGGTCATATCAGTTCAGTGTTGTGTAATATTATTGTTGCTATTATGTATTTTAGTTTTATGTGCTTTGTAAATAAAACCCAGCACTGAAGTACTGCTTAAACCTCATAGGCACCCAGACTATGTCTATTAGTGCAACAGAAGGTGAAACCCTAATTAATTCATACCACCTCATCTCAACAATACTGCACAGATTTCAGGCCAGATGTTTCCAGAAACATGTGTTAGAAAATGTGTGCATTGTGGTGTTGACAGTAAAGCCTGTTACCAGGTGGGTTAGAGGTCACCATTTGCAGGTAAGTTGTGCATAAACATCCTATCAGGTGTCTTTTTTGATGTAACTCCTGCTCTGTTAACTTCATTTAAATATGACAGAGATACTCTAATTTCATATTAAGTTCAAAAATGACTTAATTGCAGCCAGCACCGAAGGTAAAGCGAGTATAGGTGCTGCAAAAATCGAGGCCCACGTCAAGCTGAGAAACGACAGCCTCGTTTACATTTTACCCACAGATGTCTGAAAGCCTCATCCGACTGCATGCATACACCAGCTTGTGTCTTCTCAAAACAAAAGCGCAGCCACACGCTCTCCCTAAGGAATTGTGCTGAGGGACATGTCTATGTGTGTGCACTTGAAAAGCATTCATAAGTTGTCTTGTACTATGGAAGCGAAGCGAGCGTGAACAGACAAGTGTGAAAATCAGTTTGTCAGGAGAAAGAAGAGAATCTCCAGCCTTTAGTTTAGCTATCTTGGATCTGTGATCCAGTAAAATTACACATGCTCACATGCACATAAATGTGCCTGACAATTTGGTTTACTTTTTTCCTGTCTTCTTCATTACACAATATAACTTGTTTACACAACTGACACACAGACACTGTTTGGTTGAACAGTTAAAATTTTTGTCTTTGCTGCCATCTGGAGGTGCAGCTTTGTCCACTCGTTCTATAGAAAAAGACAGCTTGAGCAGTCAAACACTGAACTCTCTCACTTAGATTTCTTCTTGTCCTCTTGATATAAAATCAGAATGAACTGGGCCTGCTTAGCTTTTTTACACTCACCGGCCACTTTGTTAGGCACACCTGTTCAACTGATTGCAAATATCTAATCAGACAATCGCATGGCAGCAACTCAATGCATTTAGGCATTTAGACATGGTCAAGACGACCTGCTGAAGTTCAAACCGAGCATCAGAATGGGGAAGAAAGGTGATTTAAGTGACTTTGAAAGCCTTGCTGTTCAGATGGTTGTCAGAATTTGGCATCAACAACACAAAAGCATCTTTCCTCGTGTCAACAGCTCAGGCTGCTGCTGGTGGTGTAATGGTGTGGATGATATTTTCTTGGCACTCTTTGGGCCTCATAGTATCAACTGTGATTCATTTAAACACCACTGCCTACCTGAGTATTGTTGTTGACCATGTCCATCCCTTTATGACCACAGTGTACCCATCTTCTGATGGCTGCTTTCAGAAGGATAACCCACTATGTAACAAAGCTCAGATAATCTCAAACTGGTTTTTTGAACACTACAACAAGTTCACTGTGCTCAAATGACCTCCATAGTCACCAGATCTCAATCCAATAGAGCATCTTTGGGATGTGGTGGAATGGAGATTTGCATCATAGATGCAGCAGACAAATCTGCAGCAACTGTGTGATGCTGTCATGTCAATGGGGACCAAAATCTCTGAGTATTGTTTCTAGCACCTTGCTAAATTCATGCCATGAAGAATTAAGGCAATTCTGAAGGCAAAAAGGGGTCCAACCTGGTACAAACAAGATGTACCTAATAAAGTGCTCAGTGAATGTATCTATGCCACAGAGCATGATTAGAAGTAAACTGTTTAAATGTAGCATGCTGTGCACCTGTGTTGGAGAATCAGCATTTATAGTGCTTCTCCAATAATTTGTTCAAGTTTCCCTTTTATTTGTTACTTTAATTCAATTCAAATAACTTTATTTATCCCCAAGGGACAATTCAAAGAGCATGAGGGGAGGTTCAGCAGAATCACAGGAAAAAATTCAAAGAAATAAATAGCTAAATACTATAAATACTACAGTATCTCTGCAATTATGTAGATAAAATAATTAAGAAAAAAGAAGAAAACATATATATGTTTTCATGTACAGCACCACACATATAATTGTATATGTGTTAGTGTGTATAAAGTCAAGAGGATGAGGAGCAGGTCAGGAATGAGTCAGAGTTAAGGAGCTGAACAGCCCTGGGGACAAAGGTTACCCTTCTCCTTGAGTCCTACAGCCTGAGCAGTGAAGACAGCATCAAGAAGGGAGCCACTTAAATACAGGACATAGGGCATATGAGGGGTCCTCCATAATTCTGCCAGCTTTCTTTATAATCTGCTGCTCACATAGAGTGGAGACGGCTCTGACGAGGAGTCCAGTAATTTTAGAGCAGACCTTGACAGTTTTCTGCAACTGATGTATGTTATAAAGACTGATGGAGTGAGACCAACACATAAAGTAGAACATTCTAATACTAGAATATAACAAGGATAACGTCAAAATAATTGTTGATGTAAAAAAAAAAAAAAATCGAGCTTTCTCAGGAGATACAGCCATTGCTGGCTGTGTTGGTGTTGAATTTCAGTTATTTACCAAAGACTGTCCCCCAATATTCGTACCCATCTACCAGCAGGTTCCCCATTGTAATGAATGGTGGGAATGACTGCCTCAGCCAGTTCCCTCTGTTTCTTAGAAAAGGTCAAGGCCATCTGCTTTGTCTTGTTCACATTCAGCTGCAGGTATCACTTGTTAAAGAAATCCAAAAAAACCCAAACAAACAAATAAACAAAAACAAAACAAGACCTATTATGCTCATCATCAACAATTCCATATTTTTACTCTTGGACTGTAGCTCAGGTAGTCTAAATTTTATGTCCAAATTCAGGGGCTGCATCCTTCGAAGGCCGATTACGTCGCAGGGAGGCGAGTTCTGACCCAAATGTCAGAATTTCCAACAGCCCACGAAGGTAGCATGAGAATAACCATTCATAACGAGCGAGGACGTAAACGTCTCATTTACCCTTCAGCTGTGGGACACATTACATCGATTTCGTTGTCGTGAAAGAGGTAATGGTTAAGATTTCCAATTTGACAGTCTCTATGTTCATGTTCGACTCGTTTGTCATGATCACGGTCGCGGTCTGTCTCACTAAAAAGCGCTCAGTTAACGTTAAACCGACACCTGCCGTTGGAAGTAGCTAGCTAGCTGATGCTAGCCAGGCGGTGTTAACAACTGTTAGCTAACGTGAGTCAACTGTTTTGGGCTTGTTGGGACTTGTTTTAAGGGGCAGAGATTATTAAGGCGTAAACACCGAAGACGGCAGCATAATACAGCTTTTACTTTGGCGTAAAATGATTGTCCTATTTGGTTAACTTCCAGCCGTGTCTCTGTTTGGAAGACTGTTTATAGCTTAATAATATTAACGATAAAGTAACTGTACGATGTGACGTCATTATATATGGACTTCAAATCAACTACCAAGCTGGGGAGTTGCTTTTACATTATCTCTCCTTGTATAACAACCTCCTGTTTTTTTTTTTCTTTCTTCCTTCATAGTTTGAGTTGGCCCCGTTGTTCTCTAATTAAAGCTGCGTTGCTGTGTCATGCTTCAGTGTGTACTTCTCTGTCTTCACAGGGCATATGGATTCCCCTCGGAAGGCTAAGAAAGCTAACCTGAATCGAGAGCCAAAGCGCAGCCAGAATCAGTCAAGCACGCCTCCGCAGAAAGATGCCTATGCCAGGCTTCTTAGCCAGCACCGCAGCAGCAAGTTCAGTTTGTATCTAGAACAATATGCGAAGGACTCGTCCTTTCAGCGGGAAGACAACGAGCCTAGACCACAGCTCAAAGCCCAGAGTGACAGGGTCAGCATACCACCTCAACAAAGGGACCAAGTGTTTTGTGATTTCTCTGATTCAAGTGACTTCTCCCCCTCCTCCATGAAAAGTAAAGGAGAGGAGAGTTCATTGTCTTTATACATGGAGAAACTGAACACTCGCAATACTCAGCAGGAGTGTGAGAGGAGGCAGGGTGTGACTGACAGGCAGCGCAGGGGGCAGAGAAGGGATACCACCGCCAGCCACGACGGAGATGTCGAGTCCGGCGAGGAGCTAGGTTCTTTAAAACCAAACGACGCAAAGAAACACCAGAAGCAGCAAAGGAAAAACAAGGATTCGAACAGAGATGTTGGCTCCAAAGAGACTGATGCGTCTGTTGGACGTCCCCAGTCTCCTAAGAAATCAAAGAAAAAAAACCTGCCGAAGCACCCAGAAGATGAGAGGGTTGGAGAACGGACATTAAAGTGTGGAGTCGATGTTCAGATGTCAAGTTCCAAAACTCCTCATGGTCGCGATAAAAACTTACAACCGCCCAGAGGTGAGTTGTGGCTTACTATTTAGGAAGCATATTTTATGACAATTTAGTTGAATAGTTGCTTTAATCAGCATTATTTGTTTTCAGCTTCAAGTGCCAATTCACCTGGTGACAAGGGTAAGAACAAAGGAGGCAGAGGATCAAAGAAGCAAATGTTTGAAGCCTACATGGTCTCTGAGGAAGTTTCCCATGGCCTTAAAAGAGGAGAACTTATTCAGGTATGAGCATGAGATGGAAGTTCATTTCTTTCAGTATTGCTGATCTTACTCAGATGATACGGACAGTAAGTAAGTTCATAATTTTTCTTTGGTATTTTTCTTATAAATATATTAAGATCAGGTTCCTAAGTCAAACACTCAGTACTGAAATGGTATTGTTGAACTAATGGTTAGTAGAATAAGCCAGTTCAGTTATTTCTTTCTTTCTCTTCAGGGTCAGTTAAGAATCAACCCCAAGAAGTACAATGAAGCTTTCATTCCATCTCCTGTAAGTTGGCGTGACTTGCCGTCAGTCACTTTTTATTCCCCTAATCCAGAATGAATTTGACACGTCATGTTTTGCTGCCTTAGTAACCTTGCTGAATACAAAACATTTCTTTTTGTGTTCACAGGATGATGCACGAGATATATTTCTAGATGGAATTGTTGCTCGCAACAGAGCACTGAATGGAGACATGGTAGTGGTGCAAATACTGCCTCGGGAGCAGTGGAAGGTAAACAAATGATTATTTTTACAACACATATGTGCAGATCTCTAGCTTTTTCTCCTGAAAGGCTCAGATTTTATGAAAAACTTTTGGCCGAGCCTTTCCCCACACGAAAGTGTTTTTTGCTAGCAGACATAATTGACAGGGAAGCACCTTTGAGCAATATGAAGTCAAGCAGGGAATTGTCCCTCTGGTGTGGGTGGGGTCTAAATGTGCGTGGTCTTTATACTACCTTTGCAGTCCCCATGTGTTAAACATTAACTCAGTTTTTAAAGATATGCTATAACGGACTTCATTTTAGACACGCTAGTAATAAGTTTACTTTTTTTTTTTTTTTTTTTTTTTTTTTTTTTTTTTTTTTTTTTTTTTTTTTTTTTTTTTTTTAGTGG
>VUQS01033626.1:0-11912 GCA_015108495.1 Heterochromis multidens
TGAGGAAAAAAATTGCTGAAATGAAGGAAGAGAACTTGAAGGAGGTCCAGGAAGAATTAACAGACACATTAGTGCATCTGAAGAAAGAGAAAGTAGCAGCTCAAAAAGCAGCAGAGACTATGGAGGAAGAAGCTGGAAATCGCAATCTCACAGCTAACTTGACCTGGACTCAGGAAGGAGAAATGGCATTTGATGAGACAAAACAAGCATTGGCACAAGCAGTGGCTTTGGCCTCACCAGACTACAAGAGAGATTTTTTCATGGATGTTTCTGAAAAAGACGGAATTGTAAATGGCGTGCTTTTTCAGAAAAAGGAGGGAGAAAAACAGGTACTGATGTACTACAGCACAAGACTGGACAACATGGAAAAAGGACAACCAGGATGTACACGTTACTTAGCTGCATTGGCGAAGGCTATTGAGAAAACCAGTCACATTGTAATGTGTCATCCACTGAAGATCAACACAAACCATGGAGTGGTGGCATTTTTAGGCTCAAAGGCATTTTTGTCACCTGCCAGGAAGACAAGGATTTTCACTACACTTATACATGTGTATTCCTTAAGAAAAAATAAACGACCACGACCCAACACCGGCCGGGGCTGCACGGGGAGCACAGAGAGTCTGGGGAACTCGGGAAGCACTGAAAACCTGGAGAACTCGGGGAACACTGAAAACCTGGAGAGCTCGGGGAACACTGAAAACCTGGAGAGCTTGGGGAACCTGGGAGGCTGTAGCTGCGTGGGGCTCGCAGCTGAGTCTACTTGAGACTGTGACAGACACTGTACTGGGGTAGCTGTGGATGGCTGTGACAAACCTTGAACATTGTTAACAGAGGCAGAATGTGGCAGACGTTGAACACTCGGAACTGCAGATAACTGAGGCACACTCTGAACCTTGGTGGCTGACTGAGGCACACTATGAACCTGGTCCTGGGTTTTGGACTCTCAGTTTTGTGTTTTTGGACTCTGAATTCATCTTTATTATTGAGCTCTCTGGTTATTGTCCTTGACTTTTGTTGTTGAGAATCCTTAATTTATAGTCCAGGTTTTCTTTACCTCAGTAACTATTGGTTATGGTTTTAGGTTCAAGTTTTCTTTTGTCTCTGCCTCTGTTTATTTTATTTTTTTCTAGTTTTGTGTCATTTCTAGATGATTCCTATTATTCCTTTGTATTTTGTGTAAGGTTCATTATCACTCTGTGTTTAGTCTTTAGGATTCTTAGCTTTTAGTACTTTTGTCATCTGGTTTCTGTTCTTATTTAGAGATGTTGTTTATATTTGATTCTTCATGTTTTAATTTATTCTTGCCTCCACTGTGTTTTCTTGTACCTCCTTGTTAAGTCTTCATCTCCATTAAGTGATCCCCTGTTTGCTTTGATTCAGCTGTTTGCTTTATGTTTTGGATTTTGATTGCTGCTACATTCCAATTAAAGTTTTTTTTTTCTTTTTTTTTTGTTCTGCAAGTCTGCCTTGTGAGTCCTGCATTTAGGTCCTTTTTGCCACACCATAGCAGTACACTCTGACCAGTCATGGACCCCATTGACTCAGATTTTGTTTCTGGGGAGTTAGGGTAATAGCCAGGCTTCAAAAATATTCCTTGACCTTGAAAGAGACCAAAGACCCACATCAGAAATTCATGGAGTTAGCCTTTATGGTCATTAAATTTTCATCCAAAATGACTTTTCATTTGTCTAACCCCAACATGGCTAAGCTGGTGCACATAGTTGCCCAGCAAAACAAAAATCTTCAGTGTGAACTGTTTAACACTGGCAGTCTGGCTAAAGGGTGCACTCCCTCAGCTCCTCTTTGTTGCTGCAGCAGCTCAACTCCTCACCTGCCTTCCAGCCACAAAAAAAAAGAAAATGTGGCTCTTGGTACCAGAACTGGGGTCCCCAGCCGGTGGCCTCGATGACCTCACAGGAGGTCCATCATTGATGGACTTTGCCCAAGGGCCTACAACGTGCAAGTCCCGAAGAACCTAGGCCTCTTCCAAGGCACCAAGCCACCAATCGCCAAGGTATTGTCCAAGCCGCAAAGCGCTCAGGCCTCTTATCAGCGATCCGACCCAATGAAGGTCATGCTGCTCAGCACCCTGGCCTGGGGCGACCGTCGAGGTCGAGTGGGTCATCTGCTAATTGGAAGGTCGGTGGTTTGATCCCTGGCTGCTCCAACCTGCATGTTTAAGTATCCTTGGGCAAGATACTGAACCCCGAGTTTTTCCCAGTGCATTCATCAGAGTGTGAGTGCGTGAATGTTAGATTAAAAGTGCTTAAGCATAGAAAAAAGCACTTGTGTGAATGAGGCGTATAGCAAGAAAGCATTTTGAATGCTCAAATTGAGTAGAAAAGCACTATGTATGTACCAGTCCATTTTACCATTCTCCACCAGTCCCAGTACCAAGGACTAGGGTTACCAGGGCCTCCAAAGAGACTGCTCCCCACAGCCTACAGACTTTGTGACTGCAGCCCAGCCATCTAAGCCAGAATCAGCTAAGAATCCAAAACTGGCTAACCATGTGAACCCAGGGAACTTTGAGAACTCCATGAACCATGTGAATCCTGAATGTCCAGTTGACCCTGTGTAGCCAAAGCCAGAGTGTCCACTGGGCCCTGTGTAGCCTCAGCCAAAGAAGCCAGGGAATCCTACACAGCCGGAGGTGTCCAGGCTGGATCCTGACTGTTGTGAGGAGCCCAATTCTGAAAGGTCCTGTGTCAGCTGGGCTGGCTCTCCAAGCTCTGAGGACAGGACCGCTGTTAATTTCCAGCCAATCTTCCGGAAGGGTTCCATCCTTGTCTCAGACCTCATGCCAAGCCTCCAGAGGGGTTCTGTTCTCATTGCTAACCTTCTCCTTAGCCTCCTGAGGATCCCAGCTGTTGGCCTTTGGTGCGGCTCCCCACTTCTGCTGGCCACCTTCCCAGCTTCTGAGGGGTATCTATCGGTCCCACTCTATCTCCAGGCCAGCCCCCTGAACCATTCCTCATCTTTCCTTCACCTCTAGGTTGGCCACCCTAACTGCCACTTTCCTCTGCTTCACCCCAGCCTATTCCACCTTGAATTGTTTTTCTAACCCTGGAGCTTTTGTTTCTGCCTTGTATTTTAGCCCTGCATTTTTTCTTTAAGTACTTGTCAGAGTGTTTGTATTCCCTGCTGTTTCCTCCACCTCATGTTTACCTTACCTTTGCTGGAGAGGTCTTGGATTCTGCTGTTTGCGTTACATTTTGGATTTTAATTGACTCCTGCATTCCACCTAACTGAAGGTTGTGTTTTTTGTTCCAGTGTGCTTTGTGAGTCTTGTATTTGGGTCCTTTTGTCACATGTTTGTCAGCTTTTTGACAAATCTCAATTTATTCTATTGTAGTTGAAGTGGAATACTTCAACAACCATAGTGCTGTAGTTGTTGAAGTGTTCCACTGCTATTTTACATCCATAGCAGCACCACTTTTGTGGCTACAAACAGGAAATGTGCTCAGGTAAGTGACAACTAAACTTCTTGTAATAATTGTGTTTTTTTTTGCAAATACATCTTTTCCTATTTGTCTCCTTGCACATGTTCTTTTAGATGAAACAAAACTTCTGTTCCAAAAAGTTGAATCTGTTCATCTGGACGTAGCGTTTTTTTAGTGGGAGAAACGTTTCGTCACTTATCCAAGTGACTTCTTCAGTCTCAGCTGACTGCAGGTTTCCCCAACCTTATAAACAGTACATTTGCATAATGACCGAAACCAGCACCACTGACTAACAATGGGCCATGAGGTCCATTATTGAGTATGCATCAAGAGAAAACTTCTGTTAATACCACATTGCCTGAGACTGTCCTGCTAAAAACAGAAAAACTGCATTTGAAAAAACAAAATACAAGAACAAAAAAAAACTTATTTATAGTATAATCCTTGTATTCCACTGTGAATAGTTTTGATTTAACTAATCCCTGGTATTCTCAGTAAGGTCTGCAGATTATCCAAGCTTGGTTGTAAGGAAGAAAATACCTCAGCACTATAACTGAAATCTCCTCTTTTATATTGCTGTGGCAGCAGAAATCTATTACCAAACCAAACTGACCTGAATATCTTACTTATCTCATTCATCTACAAATAAGAGCCAAACCTTTCATTCATACCCATATCTCCAGATGTCCTGTTTACTAGCTTTCTTAAGTTACACAAGACACAGAAGTCTCTGCATAAAAGATTAATGTTGTTTCATGATAAAAAAAAAAAAAGGACCTGCTTTATTTTCTTGTTCTACTTTCTCAGAGACATCTGCCTTGTTTTTTGTTTTTTTTACTTTTTCCAAGTACACATAAAATCAGATGACTTTAGAAACCTTCTGTTTAGAAACCTTATGTTTTGGTGACTGGGAACTTCCACCTTTCTCAAAATGTTTGAAATTAAACACAACAGAGGTCTGTTTATGCTTAAGAAATTAAAAACCCTAATTTCTATATGTTAATGGTTGTATAACTGTTGCATAATTCAACAACTTATATACATTTTAATTACTCTTCACATACTGCTCAGAGACCTTACAGTCTGCTTTTATCTCAGTTTCTCTGCCATTATTATGTCAATCTCTCTCTGTCTCTCTCTTATTCTCCTGATTGCAGAGATTACTGACATAATCTTCTGTCCAGCATTTGAAAGCATCTGTCTGAACATCCAAATCTCTCTGTGGATGTAATTGTTGATCCTTCTTTTTCCTTTCTTTCCTAGAGCTACTGCATCTGTATCTCAGAGGGGCCCAGAGGGACCCCTTAACAGGTATTAGTTCTGCAGATATTTGATCAAGTTAAAACTTTGATTTTTTTAAGTGGTTCTGGATGAAAAGTAAAGGGCTCACAAAATAATGATTTAAAAAAAATTCAATTTATGCCAGTCCAATAGAAGTTAGTTGTATATTTGAATATTTCAATAAAATATACAAAGATAAACCTCTTAGCAGCATGAAGAAAAAGTCACAGTATTACCAAAGTGAGTAGGAATAACCTTTTGGGAACAACAAATATCTGCAGTCTGTAAAATTCATGCCAATATATCAAAGAGGAACACCAGTACAGACCAAACTGCTGGTTCATGGTCAACATATGTAACGTGAAAACCAGGCTAAAGTCCAAAAATTTAACATTTTTACTCTTTTATGTGTCTTAAAATGAGAAAACTTATAGATTAACATGCAAAAAGCAGATTTAATTTATCTGTCTTTGTTTTGTTTCTGTGAATTTTTAACTTGAAGATGTCAAACTATATCCGCTCTTTGAACGATTGTAGTTTAGTAACAATGCAAAAATACAAAAATAAGGTAATCTGTAGCATGTTCATAAATGATTAAACTAGTACACAAATTAGCCCACAAATTTATATAGTTATAGTTGAGGTCGGGACTTTTCAGAAGCTTAATGATAGTTTGTCAATTCCCACACCAGTTTTGATGTGTGTTATTATCCTGTCAATTGTATCTTGGGTTCAATCATGTAGCTGTTGATTTGAAGTGAAGTTGAAGAATTTGGAGGCAGTCTTCCTTCATTACTCCATCCACTTTGTGCAATGTACCAGTACCACTGGCTTCAAAACAATCCCAGATGGTTGACAGTTGGTACAGCGTTTTTAGGTTTGAAAGCCTCACTTTATTCCTTGAATAACTTGAATTAACTTAAATAAGAATTTAAATTCTTGTCTTGAAGAACTTAATTATCATTCACTCTGTTCAAGTCTATTAAAAGTGATGAGTCCAGACATGCAATAAATGTGGTTCATGTTTATTTATCATCGTAATGCAGGGAGAATTTTATACATTCATACAAAAACAGAGTAAAAACAAAAATATAGATACAGTTTATGTGATTGCAAATTTCAATAATATAATTGTAATATGTTGTTGCCCTTTTGAATACATTCACATCATCTGTAACATCCAATGGGTCATTAAATTACACGAAATCCCTGAAGAAATGTAAGGCTGGATTTGATTGAGCAAGAAAAATCATTCTTGAAAAACAAGATAACAGTTATTGTGTAGCTTTATCAAACCAAACTGTGTGTGTTCTTTTTATCGCTTAAAGTTGTGTACATCCAGCCGGGGACAACTGTAAGCTAATTTCATGTAAGAAATGTAAAAGTGCCAATCTAACAAATGTTACTTCATAATTTTCTGATTCAAGTATTAAACCCTTTATAAAATTACGTTAGGAAAGAAGCAAATATTTGTTTTCCAGTATAATAATTTACTGTACATAAAAATCTATGCATCCTTTCCTCATATAAGGTTTGATCTCTGCAGTTCAAAATTCTGGCTATATCATAAGAGAAAGCACAATTATTAAGCATATTGTAAAGAATTACAGAAATATACCTTTAGAGCTTTTTTAATTTATATTTTTGTCAACAACTGGAACATTACAAGCAAAGTTATTTGCAAACGTGTAACTACTGAACAATGAGTGAAAATTAGCTCCCAATGCTGCAGCTCTGTGCAGCTTGTAATGTCTTTAAGCCAATTGTTTTGGTTCTTCTACTGCACATAAGTCTGTAGAGTCTTACTGGCCCAGGATAAAGGTGTAAGTTATCAGATTTACACAGTCATTTGGTCAGACACATTACTACAATGGGATTCAGTAATAAACCGTAACAGTAACAGCCTGGTGTCTTTCTGCTCTCTACTGGTCCAGAAATTTAAATTTTGAAATTCTCATAGTGTAATGGCTGTAGGCCTGAAAGAGTCTAGAAATGATTTAAAACTGCTTATGTACAAAACCACATATATAATTTTTGAAGGTGAGTGTGTGTGTGTGAGAGAGAAATTCCTGTGATTTTTAAAAAATGTAGTTTCAGTTAGATAAGTAAAATCTGTCGTGGAGAGATGTTTGTCACAGTCTTCTGCCTCCAGAAGTCTTAGCAGAGTGAGTCCTCTCGCTCTTCCTGTAGAGCATAATTTATCTCATCCATCTCACGCTCACAGTCTTCACATCCTTCAGTGCCGCACCCCTCCACCACAACCACACCATGAGGGTCCACCAGTTTTCCCCCTCCCACTCCACCTGTTCCCATTGCTCCTACTGTTCCCACACCCGGTCCCCCGACTCCTCCCCCTGCTCCACCACCCATCCCTCCCATCCCAACACCATTTCCTCCAACTCCTGCCATTGTAGCCATTCCTCCAACGCCTGCCATGGATGCAATTCCTCCCACTCCAACTCCCCCCATTCCCATCCCAACACCAAGATTTCCCATGCCTCCGACTCCAATTCCTCCTCCTCCGACGAGCAGTGCTCCCCCAGCGCCACATGCCAGAGGTCCAACAGCTGGTCCCACTCCTCTGGGCCACAGTGGGTCCATTAGAGCCCCCTGTTGGCTGAGCTGCATCAGCTGACTGACGGAGTAAATCCCTCCTGGCCCAGCTCGAACAACCTCCTCATAGGAGGGGGCACTGGTGGTATTTCGGGCCTCCTCCAGCCTCACCCGGGCCCGGTGCTTCATCTCTATAATGGTCTTGGTGTAGGAGTTCAGTGTGGCCACAGCAGCTGCCATGCAGCAACTGAATGAAAGCCATGCCATGCTGGGGAGGGGAACAGATTTAGACTTTGTAGTGAGATGAGCAGCCAATACAAATGGTTACATAAAGGTCTGATCAGAGCAGAAACTGGTACGGTGAAGTTCTCTGAAGTGCCATGCAAGTACTGCTAGAAGCTTGCAGACATAGTATCTACAATTGTGGTCAGAAGTTTACATCCACTCATCATGGGCATAAATGTCATGGTAATTTGGGGTCTTTTAATGATTTCCTTGAAGTGTTCTATTTCCAAGGTGGAAAAAAAAACAAGAATTGGGTGCACATGTTTGAATTTGTTTTGGATTTTCTCTAATCTACACAGGGTCAGAAGTATCCACACAGGCTCAAATATATACACACACTCACTTAAAATTTTAAGAAGTGGTGCTGAAGGTTCTACATTGTCTTTTAACTTGGCAAGCCCAAGGCCTATTGACTTCATGTTAGTGATCCTGATTGACTAGAACTGGTAGTTTCTCTTTGCCAGCATAAAAGGGATTTGTTTGACAGCACTCATTGGATTGTCCAATACTCATGACAATCGGGAAGTCCAAGGAACTTATCTAAGAAGGAAAACTGTAGATTTACACAAGTTGAGAAGGTCTCTTGGCCATTTCTGAACAACTGCAGATTCCAAGATCATAATTTCAAAGTACAAGTTATTTGGATTTGTCACCACTTTGTCAAGGTCTGGAAGAAGATCTAAACTATCACTCTCAGATGACAGAAAATTGGTTAGGAGATTCAGGAACAACCCAGGAACCACCAAGGCTCAAGCCTGCCATGAACTAGAAACTGGAGTTTTACATCACCATGGACTGAGAGGGTACTGACCAAGAGAGAAGCCCCTGCTCCAAAATTTACACCGTCAACACGACTGAAATTTGCAGCTATCCATATGGAAAAGCCAAACTCCCCTAGGATAAAGATTTATAGTCAGATGAGAAAAAGATTGAGCTATTTGGCCACAATGACAAGAGGTGTGGTTGGGAGACAAGACAATGATCACAAACACACATCAAAACTGGTTTTGGAATGGACAAAGCAACTAACATTAAGCTTCGAGAATGACCTGCCCAAAGCCCCGACCTCAACCAAGTTGAAAATTTGTGCCAGGAAACCAACCACTTCGAATTAATTCTACCACCTCTGCCAAGAAGAGTGGTCAAATATTCAGCCAGAATTATGCCAGAAGCTTGTTGATGATTACCAAAAGCATCTGGTCAAGATGCAACTTGCTAAGGGACATTTAAAAAAAATATTTGTGGGGGTTTATGTATATATTTGACCCTGTAGATATACTTTTGACCCTGTGTGGATCAGAGATAATCCAAAATATATTCAAATTTGTACACCCAATTCTTGTTTTTTAAAGTAATTAAAGATGTATGATGTAGAACCATTCCACCTGGAAAAAGAACACTTCAAAGAAATTATTAAAAGCCCAAAATTAGCATGACATTCATGCCCATGATGAGTGTATGTAAAACTATAGGTAGAAGGTAAGCTAACAGCTCCAATACTATTAACTGTGAAGATGTTAGCATTAGTCACAACCATTCTCAAAACATCTCTCTGTGCTAGCTTGATAACCAGATAACAGCCTATAAACCCTTCCTCTTTTCAGGAGACAGGAAATGAATGCTACATCAAAGCTAATAAGGTTCTTTAGTTCCACAATAAGAACATTGTGGACATTAAATATTATGGCAGTATTGGGTGATAGTCCAAACTGTGTGACATATTTCATCAGATCTGAAGGTTGCTGTTGCATCTTTTACTTTAAAACCGAATAATTACTTTGGATTAATTGAAACTTACGCAAAAGACCATCCATAGTCCCAGCTCTGTGGCCTCCAGTCTTTAGGTCCAATGCTCACAGTCATCTGAAACACTGTGGTGTACATCATGTGAGCTACCATCCCCATCATGCCTGGGAGAGGAAGGAAAGATGAAGATACTGTTAAAAAAATAAAAAAGGAAGAGAGAATAAATAAAAATTTGGAGGGCATTATAATAGAAATATGACTGACTGACCATCCAACCATCCATCCATGCATGCATCCATGCTCTTCTCTGAGCCCCTCCTGAATTACTGAGCTCCTCACCCTATCTCTAAGACTGAGCTCAGACACTGGAGGAAGGTCATTTCCACTGCTTTTATCCAAACCTCACCCTCTTGAGGTTTTTTAGATCAAGCAGGCAAGTACCCACAGTCTTTTTGAACTCAAGAAGGTTTAAATATGTAAAAATGTATCACACTAAGTTAGTTCGGTAGACCTGCAACCTTAGATTAGACTGAAAACACAAACACAAGCCTTGAAAGCCAAAAAAATAACCTAATGCCATGACCTAAAAAATAATATAATCCACATAGTCCAAACAACTAACAGTGACACATATTTGTGGCCCCCTTTGTGTAAATAGTTGTTTAGAGAAAAGTTAAAGACAGAGATTCTGTGAGGATGAAGCAGAAAATGTTCTTCTTCACCTGAGAGGACGGTGCACATGGCTGCAAAGGCATTGATCTTGAGGGCATTCATCTCCCTCTTGGCGCAGAGGCACAATGCTTCCACACACATTAGTAGGAAGCCCATAGCCAGGAGACCGATGTACATGAACTCACTGATAACGGACAGCCAGAGCACACCTGGAAGCATAAAGGGGGAAAAAAACCAATTATTTAAAGGTTAAAGGTTCTAAATTTTCTGCCTTGTGAGATGAAGAACTAGTGTTCCACCAACCTTGTGTCTCTCCTGGTGTCAGCTCAATGAAGCTGCGACACTTTTCTTCCTGATCTGCACCTGAAAATAAGAATTGAGAAGCTTGTTATGTTGTCTTGAAATTTGTTAGATCTATAATGTTTGAAAGGGCCCATCTCTTTCATAGAGTCCAGGTTTTGGGAGAATAATCCTTTGCAAATGCTGAGAAACATACCCATACTTAATTTAAATCATGAAAACATAGTGAAAAGTGCTGCTTTAAGCATGCTAACACATCTCATATGGGAGGATGAATTTCAGGCCAAATTTAAGGCTGAAATCATCTTTGAACCAACTACAATTAATCATAGTTGCACTTTTGTAGAAGGATACAAGGCAGTGATTGCTTTTTGTTTGCAGGACACCTGACATCATTCTGTACATGCTTTCATACGTGTGTGCTCGTTACTGTGTAGCCAATATGCCACTTAACAACAGTAACAATGTTTTCTATGGTATGCTATTATCATTTAGTTCATGAAAAGGAACCCTTTAGGGCTTGTTTTGCCATTAAGAGAAGTTCCTTGTAATCTATGGTGTGATTCACATGTGTTAACTCCACACCACCAACAGTGTTTCCATCAGTTATTTGTGTAGCAACAATAATCCGGGCTTAAAGAGAGGCTTAAATGAGGTACACAATATTAAAAGTAGTAAAATGATAGATTTGGACTCTGAAAATCCACAATCTCGATGCTGTGAACAAAATGTATTCAAAACTTCAACTGAAGCAAATACGGGATTTCATCTGTCTGATTCAGCAAGATCAAATGGGTATTTTCCAAGTTTGCTGTTTATGTTTTATTCATTGGACAGCATGTCCTTGTTGATCTTCGGTGACAGGACATAAAAAAAGAGGGAATAATAATTTATACTCAAAGAGGCTGTGACTGATTTGTACAGCTTGGACAAAATCTCATATTAAGATATACACATCCAAATGTGTTTGTGCATACAAAGTCATTAGATTTTGTCCCCTCATGTTGTATGAGCTCATAGAAAACACATCTCCAACATGTCCTCATCCTTACACAAACAAATAGACTGATTGCCAGTGACTGTTGAAACAAATAATATGGGTTCTTGCAGAATGTTTTTAAATTTGTACAAATTTGTGAAGCAGTTAAAACACAGACAGAGAAAGGGGTGAGGTTTATCTTGTGAGACTGTTGGACTGAAGCAAGAGTCAACCATTCATTTTGCCAGGCTTCAAGTTACATACCTGAGCACCATCACTGTCCTTTCAGACCAGTCAGTGTTGCAAGAGGACCTAATGACCAATAAGGTTACAGCTTTGGGCATGTGACAATAGCTGGTTCATCCAGTTGCCTGCCAAGTATTTGTGTATATATTTGTGCACAAAAATATTTGGCAACACTTACTAATTGTTCTTACAGAGAAAGCAGGAATCATCTAATGGCATGCTGACTGCATAATTAGTTACACCGACTGGTTACTAGCTTTTAATGCTCCTTAGACTGTAGCTTGTTTTTCCTCTTACGGTGCACTATACGTCTTGTGGTTCTTTGATGTAATTAGTTACAGCTAGCCTGTGGTGGGTGAGGACAGATAAATGGCACGTCTGTGTCCTGTTTTCAAACATTTTCC
>VUQS01033628.1:7764-48514 GCA_015108495.1 Heterochromis multidens
CATCTCTGTAAATGAACAAGATCCATTAAACTTTATACAGTTTTTAGCCTTTGAGCCATTCAGTAATCTACATACTGTGATGTGCTGCTGACACTTGGTGTTTAAAACTGGCATTACAGGGACAGAGTAGCCCAGCACACTGATATTCCCAAGGGAATTCTCACAGGACCCGTTCCCTCTCTGCTTCTTCTGCATTCATGAATGAGCCCAGCAGCTGTTTGAGGTAGAAAGCTCTGCATCAAATGCATCAGATGTTTTGCTGCTGGTCTGATGAGACTGAGCTTCACTTATCAAGCCACTAGAGGGAACCACAGATGTACTACAGCGCCTCACTGTAACATGACTGTGGTTACTGTGCTAGTAATATTTCAGTGTCAAATATGATTTTTCATTTTGGCTTTTTTAAAAGTTTATCTGCCATATCCCATGAAACTGGTAAGTCTGGACACAGTAGATCTATCTGAGTTGACATTTGGAAAATCAAGTTTTGGAATAGGGTGATTGACAGCATGTCAGGGGCTGCTGTGAGCCACTGGAGGACACTCCTGTAGTATGGCTAAAATGACATAGCTGCCGGATTCTGACAGGATAAGCATGGCATCAGCTCATATAAAGTGACTAAGCATCAAGAATTTACCATTTTCACTACAGAATAAACTAATACTTGTTCTCTTGTTTTGTTTTGTGTCCAAATAAATGGACGCTAAACAAAACAAAGAACCCTTCCCCTCTCTGCTCCTTCTGCATTCATGAATGAGTTCAGCAGCTGTTAGAGATAGAAAGCTCTGCAGCTATGCCTCAGATGTTTTGCTGCTGGTCTGAGAGAGAAAGGGTCTTTAAGAGAAAGGGTCCTTTTGCACTGAGTTTGAGAGAAACACTTTAAACAACAAGTGTTTCTCTCAAACTCAGTGTAGTCCTCGTCCTTTGATGGAGCTCTGTCAGAGATGGACTTTGACCCTGACTTTTGCTTTCATGTGCAGGGGATTATTTATTTAGTTATTTTCTCATCTTAGCTATTTACTCATCTTTTTCAAATGCAAAGGTTGAATGATCTGAAAACAGAGGGAGAAGAGAGAGCGAAAGGATAGTATGAAAGGGTATGAAGAGGCACAGCCTGCCTCCTCCCACCTCCCTAACAGACTCCCTCTATTGACTTCTTTACTCACCAGATAGGGAGGTGGCTCTTAACTGGTGAAGCAAATGCTGCAGCACATGTCCTGATCATGTGTCCTCTAGAGCAAGAGTTCCTGAGATGTGACTTGTTGCTCCACTCCTGTCTTTACCACATATTATTTTCGATTCTTAACCTTCTCATCCTTCTTCTCTGTTTTCACAGATTAACTCCTGTGCAGCATTTGGCAACAACAACAAAAATATTCCTCTTGTTCGACAACAAAGCTTTATTTTCAGTATAAATCTGTGTGATCTTTTTTCATGACAGTGGTAACTTGCCAGACAATGATCAGAAATTGCCATAAATAAATGTTTTTTTTATGTTTTGTTGTATTATGCATAACAAAAGACATTATTTAACTGACAGTGCCTTGTGTCAGTTAAATGTCAAAGGGTTAACCCTTTCCAGTTAACAAACCAGTGCAAGGACTAGGTCCCATCTGTTGTTGCCACATCATATAGCACATTCCCTCAAGAGGCTGCCTTGTGGTACTATGTTACAGATGGAAACCACACTGAATACTGAACAAGTTCAACAGCATCAGTGTCACTGACTCATTTTAATAAGACTGCCATTTACTCTGTAATTTACTGATTTGATTATGAGGAAGTGAAAATATAAATTTTTGCTGAAGTTTTATGAATCAGTGCATTCACATTTTGTAAGAATAATTGAAAAATCCATTTGACTCTGAAGATTCATGTCAATAAATGAACAACTACATACCTAGGATTTGGGTGGAGCAGTGCTGCATAAAAATGTCCTGTCAACACAACGACACAAACTGAACACAATGAAACAGAACCAAAGCATTACTGCCTGCAGAGGACAGCTAAACCATATCATTTATTCATATGTGAGAAAATAATAAATATTTAAAAAATTAAAAAATAATACAATACAATATGTATTAAAATAAAAGTCTGTTGTTGTTGCTGTGACCTTTGTTGTTGGAATGGATTTTTTTAAATGTAACACGAAGCCTACTGATTCCACATTCATGGATCAAAACAGTTGTTTTCCTCTTTTGTGTTTTGCCCATTTTATTATTCTGTTTCATCTAAATGTTGAATTCATTATCCAAACACATTGGCAGCCACACATGGACATTACTTTGTATATACTGATATGGTTATATCCCCTGCCCTCCTGCTGGCTGCTTTTCTGCAGGTTCAGTTGTTTTCAGAGGGACAAATCATTTTTCATTTATTGGACGTAAATCCACCTTTATAATAACAACACTTTGATATGCAGTGCAGTGTACTTTCATGCCAATAATCAAGTCAAAGCAGACATGCCTTTATTTTCAGTAAATATATACATTTGGAACAAAGTTCTGGGAAAGGTATATCTCTCTGTTGTTAATCAGAGGTGACATCACAACACATGACTCATATTATGCCCACTTCCTATTTCTCAACTAGAGTCCTTCCAAAGCAGCTTGTTTTCTTTCTGTGGAGGCGAATGCAGCTGCAGGGCACGATCAGGTGATGAGCTATCAAGGTATGACATCACCTCTGTCAAGACTTCAGAATACTACAGCCTCACACTGATGAGGTCAGCCCAGCATGGCTGCTGGACATATTCTGCACTTCTCACCTGTGTAATTTTAGGAGAAGCTCATACGGCTCTGTGCTGCCCAATGTGTCAGAAATGAGCATGCTTGCATATTTTAAGCTTAGGCAGCAGTTTTATAAGCATGAGTCTAATGCTTATGCATTTTACTCTTTAAAAAAAGAAAAAGAAAAAGAAAAACCTAAGCTAACATGTCCTTCTTGAACCATTCAGTTTAAAAGGATGAGTAACTGCTAATTGAATCTCACTGTTTTAGTCACTGGTATTTACCAGTTATATTATCCTAGTTTGTTTTTCTATTTTAGTTTTTTATTTAAATTTCATTTTTAAATATTTTGTTTTCAAATATTTTTTTTCTTATTGTTTAATCATGTTTATGTATTAGCGGTGTGATGGACTTGTGACCAGTTCAAGGTGTATCGCCCCTCTCGCCCAGAGTCAGCTGGGACAGGCTTCAGCCCCTGCATGTAAGTACTAGTGAAGCCAGGAACAAGAACTGGAATGTGTCAGCTTTTGTAAATAACTGTGATGTTGGATGATAATAGACATTATGACTAGTCAAAATAATAGCTTACTACAAAGTAACACATATACAGACACATGCAAACACGAGCCAAAAGGCCAGCTGCTTCAGTAACACAGCTCACTTAACAGAAAGATCCTGTGGCATTGATTTGTATAAATAACTTATGAGCCTAACAGCACTGTTGGGAAGGAGAGTTATAAAAAGAATGACCTGCCTATTAACTCTCTGTGGGTGTGTTTACAAGTGTGTGTGTGTGTGTGTGTGTGTGTGTGTGTGTGTGAAGGCTTTCAGCCTTCTGTTGTACAAGTTAGGTTTTAAGTAAGTGAGTTCATTCCTTTTCTACTGTAGATAAAACTGTGAATTTTTTTTTTTTTTTTACCAAAATATCAAAATTTGAAAGAAAGACTTGAATAATTTACTGCTAATAAAAGGAAAGGACAGACACACAGAAAGTGTCCAAGCTCCAAGAAAGTCTTTGTGACCTTAATATCTTAAGGACTGTCCACCTCTAAAAGTAGGGATAAAATGATTTCTATTCTTGTATTTATGGTTTTAACTTACTTTTTGAATACATTTTCCTCCAAATTTCCATATTTTCATCACCTTTCCTTTCATTAATTTATATTTTGAATTTATTTTTAAATTCTTTTAAAATTTTATGCACTTCTTGAGCACTATGATACTCAGTTTAGTTAAATCAAAAATTCCAAAGTGCTGGATTCTATACAACCTGATTATTCATTACACTCACACCCAAATGTTTTTTTTCTTTCTTTATCTGTTCTTCCAGTGTGTGATGCAGGCTATGCATTATATTATAATACTAATGACATCATCAGTTTCACTTGAAATGTAGCTAATACTGACACTGACATTTCCAGTAGTGTTAATTAATGTGCATTGTGCATTGTGTTTTTACTCATTATGACACACACAGACACACACATGCGCACACGCACATACACACACAAAAAAAATGTGATCACTAAAAGTAGTGGAAAATGGTTGATTGTTTTTATTGTTGAAAGATTATTTAGATTCCTATACATCAGTTATGAGAGAAGTTACAAGAGAATAATTAGGACATCTGGTTATCTAAGTTACAAAAAAATCTTTTAAACCATGCATGCCTCTAGAAATGTTGGCCCAAATCAACATATTAATGACTTAAAAAGTATTATATCAAAGTTTAAAGTTACAGTGTGTAAAATCTCACCACTAGATGTCAGTAGATTGCAGATTGCAGTCAACTGAATTCTGTTTTCTTACCCCTCCCAATTCAAGTGCATAATCCTAGCTACAATGGCAGCTGTAGGACAAACAACTCTGGCTACCATTCATCTGTAGTGAGTGTAGGCTGTCAGTCTGCTGTTTACCTCAGCTGGTGTCCACATCTATTTACTCTGGAAGAGGCTGTAAAACTTTGTGAAAGGAGTCCAAAACAAGTCAGTGAAACTCATTTCTGTCCAATGACGGCAATACTGAGGTGAGTTGTTGACGATATCCTGAACTTTTCCGTCAGGAAGCGCTGCTGCTAGTGAAACTTTCTTTGAAGTGGATCTAACATTGTTGGACTCAGACACTTAGCAAATAAACTCGCATATAATGTAAGAATGTAATCGAACTGTTAATCAAAGTGAAAGTATGATTTTTAAGACACTCAAGCCTAACATTAGCTGGCATAATGTCAGCTTATAATCAGCTGTTGTTTAGCCAGCTTGCTGTCAGCTGTCCACAGACGGGAGGGTTACATCTCTAATTTGTTGACAATAAGTAATCGCAACAATATTGGGAATAAATTGGTGTACTACATATGTGGCCACTCACTAGCCATTTACATAAAAACATGCTTAGGCAGAACAGCGATGTCCATCTTAGCCAGTGTTAATTTTGACAGCAAATTTTGATTTAGTTTTAGTCATAGGCTTTTGACTAAAACGTCATAATTTCATCATCTAAATTCTTTTAGTTTTAGTCTAGTTTTAGTTGACTAAATATCAGAAGATTATCGTTGACTAAATCTAAAGTTGATTGAGTGACTAAAATATAAAGTATAAAAGTTTGTTGCATTATTACCGGTGAGAGTTGCTCCGCACTGTTCACAAAGTGTTTTATTTTCCTTCACATCAAATGTGAAATGCATCCATATGTTCTACTATGTTCTACTCTTCTTCCCATGCGTTGACATTTTGTCTCATTTTCATGAGAAAGAGAGAGCATGGGAGTTCCTTCCCCGCCACGTTGTTTGTCGGGGGCAGATCAAATTGTGCGCTTCTAACTTTACTGCACATGGAGATTACTTCTGATTGGATCACTTCCAAACTCATCCCGCCTCTCTACACAACTTAATTACTTCTGATTGGATCTCGTCTCTCCAGAACATTTTCCTCTAGTTTTTATTCGTTGATGAAAGCGTCAATACATTTCGTCATAGTTTTTGTCCTCGTGCATTAGCTTTTATTTAGTTATCGTCTTGTTTTCGTCAAGAAAAAAAGGTCGTTGATGAAAACTATGATGAAAATTATTCAACGAAATTAACACTGCTCCACCTTTTGTCTTCTGGTTCCTCTATAGTTATTGACCTGCATGGGGACAACACAACAGCAAAGGAGAGGCTGTGCAGCTCTTGACTGTGTGTGTTTGTGAATATTTGTTTATATTTGCCACAAAAGATTCAGTAATTCATATTTCAGAGAAAAAAAAAGAACCAGTGTCAAGGGGAAAAAACCCATAACAACCTGGCATTTCTGAGAGGCATTTCTCAGTAATGTTACTGTTCTAGTCCCATGCTTAATTTGTGAATATACTGAGTATTTTTTATTATGAAGGGACAAGCTGAGAAAGCCATTTAAAAGCCATTTATGCCCGTAATGCATAAAGGATCATTTTGACAGAAGGTTGTGTGAATTATCTCATCTTTGTGTGGTTTATTTCATTTTTTGTTTCAGTTTTACTTATGTAGCACCAAATTACAGTCCTATGCTTAATTTGTACGTACACCCCTACAACCCCCCTACAACAGTATAGATAGAAATGCAGTGATCCAACTGTCCACTAAAACCGGGTACTGGGTGACATCAGGGAGCAAAATTAAAGGGAAGGTACTTCCAACAGAACCATGCTCAATTGACGGTGAGGAGAAAAAGAAGAGTAAGAAGAGGAGCATAGAGAGACAACAACAAACAAACAGGGAAAAACACAAATTAGGGGAGAAAGAACCCACAAATTTAGTGACTCACTGGCATATAAATGCATGGCAATACATTGATTTTCAATGAAAACATGAAAAGTTAAAGTAAATCACATAAGACTACAATATGTTACAGTAGTTTGGGGTTTCTGGCAGTTCTGCATTTTGTTAAACTGACAACATAATATGCCAAGACAAAAATCTAACTTTTGATGCTATTAAAAGTAAAACATGCTTTTAGGCTCAATCAGCTGATGATTTACTGGTTGATCTATGTTCCATCCCACATCTACGGCCACAAGCTGTGAGTACTGACCAAAAAAATGAGGTCGCAGATACAATGAGCTTCCTTTGTAGGGTAGCTGGGCTGTCCCTTAGAGGTAGATCTCGGTCATTCGGGAGGGCCTCAGAGTAGAGCCACATTGAAAGGAGCCAGTTGAGGTGGATTGGGTGTCTGACCTGGATGCTTCTTAGGAGTCTCCTGGGTGAGACATTGTTGGCACATCCAACTGAGATGAGGCCTCTGGGGCCAGAAGCCAGAAAGTTCAGTTATCTTACTCTCTTTCAGCTTTTCTTCATCATACTTGTTGAGGTTTGATAGAGCAGCTGAATCCTATTTCTGTATACATTACAAATTAGATGCACTTTACACTAGTTTCACACATTTCACCCATTTTCTTTTGGTCCACACATTTGAATAAATGCCAGTTGGCATCTGAGGCATCAACTTTGTTTTAATGAAAAGCAAAGAAGCTCAGGAGGATTACACAAACACCACAATAAATCTCTTTCATGTCTTTGACCATTACACAGAGACACCACACCCAGAATCTCAAGGGAGCAACTGTTCTCCATCTAATCCCAAAAATGAGGGAGCACATGTACAAAAGCACAGTTTATAATGCATTCACAGCCAGACCCTCGAGAGGTCTTAAAAGCTTCTCTCACTTAATCTATCATGTCAGGGTGTGGGGGCCATCGAATCCTTTTACACTTTGATATAATCCAAGCTGATTACAGTCCTCTCACCTCCCTTAAATTACTGCTGCTCTTAATTGTGTTGAGTGCAAGTCAACATCGACTTTGCCTCTGTGTTGTGTGCTGTCTTTTTTCTCTGTGTGTGTGTGCAAAATTGAAGCCATTTCATTGAATTCTCTTGAAAACAGAAAGGCTGAGGTTATAGTTGAATTATAATGTCTATCATGCTGCAACAATTTCTCTTTGTTGTGTGTTTATGGATCTATTTGTGATTTGCTGTGGATCTGTTGGTGGGTGGTTGAAATAAAAAACCTTTTTCAACTCTCTGAATTTAATCGCTCAGTCTGTCGTGCTGTCACACACTAGTAATCTTTCTGTGTCGGTAATCTGCACTTCAGATTGCTGTCAAATTAAAGGACATGTGAAGTCTTTACAATCTTGGACCATTCACCCCTAGTAGTCAGCTGAACGTTTGCTAACCAACAACAACTGACTTTAAGAAAATAGTGAAAAAAATGTACTTGACAATTTGCTTAAGCCATAGCTCATATCATTACACAGCAATTTTTTCTTAATGTCTAATTAGCTCCAAAACCAATATTCAAAAGTGACAAAAATCACAGGTGAGAAGCTGGAATTATTTAGCTTTGTATATTTATTTGTTAAAGAAAAGGCAATTAATATTAAAAAATTGTTAGACAATTAATTGAAGGATTGACAATTATTCAAAGACACCAACTTAAATAGTTTTGTACGGGTTTTTTGGCTGTTTATGTGGTAATAGACCTGTCTTACTAAGTAAATCACCCACTGTGTTCATGTTGCTGTTGAAGATAGCCAGGGCAAATTAGTAAAATTAGTGCTGTAGCGTGCAAGACTCTTAAGCCACCCCTCATTTCTTTATATTTTGGTAGGAAAATGGGAAATAGGTGCAGTGATTGAAACACATACAGCAGTACATACATACATGGAAATAAAGTATACAGGGCAAAAACTTGAAAGTCAATATTTGGTGTGACCACCTTTATTCTTTAGCACACCCTGAACTCTCTTACCAAACTATCTTTTAATTTCTTCAGGAACAGTTCTCCAGGCTTCTTGAAGGATATTCAAAGCTCTTCTTTGGATGTTGGCTGCCTTTTGTTCCATTCTCTGTGAACAATTGCTTCAATAATGTTGAAAAATCTGACAGTACTTTTCTTTTCTGTATTCATATTCACCAAGATCTCCAACACCACTGGCTAAAATGCAGCCTAAAACTATGGCAGATCCTCCACTGTGTTTTACAGATGGCTGTAGACATTCACTGTTGTACCTCTCTCCTGACCACCTCCGTTCATACTGATGATGATCCATCCATCCAAGAAGTCCAGACTTCCCCTCACCCCGACCACCTCTTCCAGCTCATCCGGGGGGGACAAAGAGATGTTCCCAAGCCAGCCAAGAGATATAATCTCTCCAGTGAGTCCTGGATCTGTCCCGGCCCCCACCCAGTAGGACATGCCTGAAACACCTCACCTAGGAAGCATCCAGGAGGCATCCTAGTCAGATGCCCGTACCACCTCAACTGGCTCCTTTTGATGTGGAGAAGCAGCGGCTCTACTCCGAGTCTCTCTCAAATGACCGAGCTCATCACCCTCTAAGAGAAAGCCCAGCCACCCTTTGAAGGAAACTCATTTCTTCCACTTGTATCCTCAACCTCATAGATTGATTGGTAAATCGACAGCTTCGCTTTTATGCTCAGCTCTTTCTTCATCACAACAGATCAGTACAGCCCCAATTTGTCTGTCAGTCTTACGCTCAACTCTTCCCTCACTCACCATGGTCTCAGACTTGGAGGTGCTGATTCTCATTCCCGCCGCTTCACACTTGACCACGAACTGCTCCAGTGCAACCTGGAGGTTATCACCTGATGAAGCCAACAGAATCACATCATCTGCAAAAAGCAAAGACAAAATCCTAAGGCCACCAAAATGGAAACCTTCCACCACCTGGCTACGCCTATTTTGTCCATAAAAACTATGAATAGAAAAGATGACAAAGGACAGCCCTGGCGGAGTCCAACACCCACCGGAAAGGAGTCCAACTTACTGCCGCCAATATGAACTAAGCTCTCACTTCGGTTGTACAGGGAGCGGATGGCCCATAACAACAGTTATTGCTAAAGACCATTTAAAAATGACAAGAAAGTCTGGCTCCTTGGAAGCAAAATATAAATCAAAATAAAACCAGGGGTGGCTCAAGACTTTTGCACAGTACTGTATATAAAAATATTAATTTTAATGTAACAAAAATTTGTGTATAGTAGCATGTTATGTTGTTTAATACCATAATTCATAAATCAATATCACAAAATTGTTCTTATACATAGTTAATCTCCAATGTTACCTGCTTACACTAAAATGTAAGCTTGCACCTCTTGATAACAAGTATGTTAACTGTCCTTCAAGCACAGGCTCTGGATTTAACATGCTTAATCTTTACCAGCAGCAGGGCTGCTCTCCCATTACTGACCCTGCACTTAGGCCTTGCATTGAAGAGAGAATTTCTCTACGGGAATCAATATAGAGTCATATTAGCACAGTAATGCACAGCAGGAAAGTAAAGCAAGACTTGAATTAGCTGTACAAATTATAGGGCCACGGTAATCATGCCTGTGATTTATGAGGATGTCAAACAGATGATAATGAGTCACTTCACGCAGCAATACTGCCTGCAATACAATGTGGACTAAAGCAACTGACTATAACATTTTAATTTATGGTGTGACAGCCCTGTTTCTGAAAAATATTGTTTCCATTCAAGTAAAGCCTGTTCTTAATTACATTTCAAGAGAAGCATGTTTTCTCTCCTATGAAATATTTTACAATTTAAAAGGCAAACTATTAAGGAGGCAGGTAGGGTGCAGGGGACTGGGGTCAGGCAATTAAATGAATATATTAGTCATCAGTGATTGGTTGAATCAATCACTGTTTTTTGCATGATTTTTGTGATTTTATTTAGCTAATTTAGTAGCTTTCCTGCTTGAGAATTCACTCATGATAATTGTACACTATAATTGATAAATAGCACCACAAGATATTTAGTTGTGCTTAGTTAGACACTGATGGACTTTCTCATCAGTATGACTAGCTAATGTAGTGCCATGAAGTTCTGTAGAAATTTAGGTTAAATCTCCTCTAAAAACCCTGACAAATTGCTGCACCTCTTTGTAGGCAGGCTGTGCCGCTGTCATGATGTAGTGGAACGTGTGGACCCAAAGTGCAGACTCAAATGATGGAATAAATAAACAGAAAACAAACCTTTATTTGGGTGAAGAAGAAAACTAACAAGCAGCAGCAAAACAGTGTCCATAAATCCAAATGGGGGACAACTAACAGGCAGACATATAGGAACCAAACAGCACAACACAACAGCCAAGACAAACTGAGGCTTTAAATACACACAGACACACTGTGGGCTAATGAGGAATGAGACACAGCTGGGGAACTAAACACACCTAAACTAAATCAGGGTAACGAGGCAAGAGAAGTAAAACTAAACACAATACACAAAAGCCCAAAACTACCAAAATAAAACAGGAAATAAATAAAACAGAGACAGAGACATGACAACAAGACACAGGGGCAGGATAACTGAAACAAGGAATATAAACAAGCTAAAACCATGAACAGAAACTAGATCGCAAAACTAATTGAACTCCAAATATAAGATTACCACAAATAATAAAACTCAACCTGCAAAAGTAATAAAACAAATCTAAGGAATAACACATAAAGAGCAAACAAAGAATTGATAATTGAATAACAAAAAAACTAGAAAGTCACAACTCAAAAACGCTGGGTCAAAAAACCCAAGACCATGACAGCCATGCTGCAAAGTCATTCACAATATATTCACAATACCCATTTGTTGGAAAAGTTGGCCAATTGGAAAATTTTAAACATAACAGGCAACTCTAGAAGAACATTTTCACTCAGAAAACAAGGGATTTACTGCTTTTGGCTTCTTTTTTTTTATTGGTCAGCTCCAGGTACCAAAGTAATTGCTTTGGTTTAGGAACAGATCAAGTTTAGGATCATTTCACAACATTTACCAGTGTCACCATCTAATAAATGATTGCTCGAAGAAAACTAGAAGAGTTAGCAACTTAAGTTGCATGTTAAGACATGACCTGGGAAAGTGCTGCATTTGATTAAACTGCGAGAGAACAGAGTGGAAGACAAAGAACTACGCTCAGTTTAGTTAGGTTAGAGTCTTTTCCTGTTGCTACTCTCAACTTTGGCCATGCCCTTCGGTGATACTGTAGGTGGACATGTGGGTGGGTGGGCCAAAGTGTCAGTTGGGTTCATCTGCATAATTCAGACAGTTGGATATGTATGGGAAGAGATGATGGCCAACACGCTCATCACTACTGACCATCTGATTCTGACTCTTCTCCATGCCTGTCTCTTTGAAGATTTATATAATGATTTCATTAAGTCCAATTCCTCATGACATTTCAGACTCTACACAGCTTGTCTTAAAAGCTAAAAGCTAAATACACCGTGTGGCGGGGTGTGGTTTGAGGCTCGGCTGCAGGGGAGTGGTCGAGCAGTGGGTTCAGGGGGGCAGTGATGGGGAGGCTGGTTGTCACAGCTGGTGGTCATCATGTAATCATGCCTCCCTTATTTCAGTAGGACACCGGGACCTGGAAGAGAGAGGTGTGAAGCTAGAGAGAGGAACCACGAGAGCTGAGCTGGAGCTGTGTGACCAAACAGGGAGCTGGTGGAAACAACAGTCTGAAAAGACAAAGCACTGTAAATAAAGTGAATCACACTCAATCACCGTCCAGAGTCCCTGTCTGTGTGTCATGCTGGGTTCTCCTAGTAACCACGAGTGTTACACTCCGTTTTATTGCTAAATAATAAACTTCTTTTCACACTTTTACTCATATGTGCTCTATGAGAATGCATGAAGTGATTTATATTATCTGTGTCCTAAATACAGGTTAAAATTGCATGCTATAATTAGTATTTTTTAAAATATAGATTGAGTCTATGTAATGACATGTCCATCAGGTGTTAATTATTGATCACCTCATTTATCTGCTTATGGTAAAGATAGACACTGAGATATAAGGTATGTTAAACATGGACCTCACTGCAGTTTTAGTTTGACCAAGACCAGGTGTATTGTAGCATATTTCAGAGGAGCTTTTATTCTCAAAATCTTTTATAGCGATGTGCTGCAATAGTTTAGAGGTTTTACAAATCAGGAGGCATCAGCTTAGTTGTTTTTTTTTTCTTATATAAAAGCATTAAATGTTTCTTATGTAATTAAATCACTTTTTCATTTTTTCAAATTTACAGGTTAAAAATGAACTAATTAAACATTTATATAGTAGTAATGGATCAAGTAGTAGCAATGTTTGTGTAGCGACAAACCCATAGAAATTGGCTTTTAGCTCATTTTATGATACACAGCTGTCACTACAGTACACTACCTTTTACCTACACAGAGCTAAAATTAGTATTCAGCAAGTGAATATAGTGGTTCGCTATAGTGGTCTAAAGAGCCAGAGCTAAAATAAGAGGGAATACTAGACTTTGGTTTGCCAGATTTCCAGACATAAGACTCCAAATGAATGAAAATGTCCTTGATGTGTAAATAGGCAGCTGTTTGTTGACACATTCCCTATATTCACTTTTTAGGGTAATGAGGTGCTTGTAGTGTTACTCAATCCAGAAACTTCAAGCTGCACGGTGGAGGGAACAGCTGTGATTGGCACCTGCAGTACCCTCTTTGCAACCGATTTCACCTAGCAACAGTCAGCAACCACTTGCCAACCAGTGGGGAATATGCTTTTTTCCCTAGCAACCAGGGAGTCACCAACCGGTCTCTAGGCCTGTGTGACTGAGGCCTTAGGGCCTTGATCTGCATTGCTTTGTTGTTTCCTTAGAGAAACATGTGCAAAACCTACACCTTTATTGTATTATACTTTTGAGATTACATGTAATAAGTTGAGCCTGTTTTGTTAGTAGATTAGTTGCACCCTCATCAGGACCTCTCATTTGTAACCCACGAATTTGCACTGGCTCTTTGTGGATTGCTTTGGTCATTATTGATCAGCCACAGAACTTTCCTCCTTTATCAGTGCTTTTTTTTGTGTCCTCACACTAATTTGCCGTCTTTAGTAATTCTGGCCCAAAGTTGTTTATTGTGGCCCAAATGGTCACAACAGTAGATTAAAGTATGTTAAAGGCACATATTCTGAAGGAAGCAGAAGTGAAGGCAGATGTGCTTTGTACATCAATTATAAGGCTCCTTCCATGAAAGACCCCTGCTGATCATATTGATTAGGAACCTCAAAGTCACTTATATAGATTGGATTTAACTTCAAAAACCTATGTCTGAGTTTTGACACTTGCCCTAAGTTTAAAAGTTCAGGCCATCTCTTTTTCTGTTTATAGCATGGCCTTCTGAGTCTTAAATCCTGCTTTCAGGTTGACACCTTAAGCAGCAGAAGAATTTAAAAAGCAGTCCTTTGGTGTCTGGGGGCTCTGAGTAATTTCTTGACAACTAGCATAGGCTTATTATGCTTGGTCAAGAAATTACCTGTAAAACTATAATAACCTGTAAATAAATCATTTTACTTTGGATAAGCTACACCGATAAATTGCCATATCGACATATCTGTAGTGGTGTTTATTTCAGCTGATAAGTATCAAGCAATCCATCTAAATCTATCTAAATTAGGTTAATTTAATATACAGGACAGAGTAGTGTTAAAAAAAAAAAAAAATCAAACTGTTCCTTTATATACAGACATGAGAAGGACGACTGTTCCAGTCTCCAGAA
Source organism: Heterochromis multidens (assembly GCA_015108495.1). Taxonomy (NCBI): domain Eukaryota; kingdom Metazoa; phylum Chordata; class Actinopteri; order Cichliformes; family Cichlidae; genus Heterochromis; species Heterochromis multidens. The sequence continues at coordinate 22,048 of VUQS01033628.1, forward strand.
AGTGAAACAGGCATCTAATTTACTTCTCACCCTGCAATTCTCCCATGATGAACTTGGGAGGCATCTGATGTTGTATACAGATTATGAGCCTCATCCTGTAATTCCTCTCTGCCGAGCGCTCAGTGGAAATCTGAAATCAGATCACTCAGCTCCTTAATTACAGTCTGACTGCATTAAGCCGTCCCCGTGTCCCACAGGCAGTAAAGTGGCAAGAGGGGGCCTGAGCCGTCATGTTCGACCCTGGACTTGTTCAGCAGAGGCCCTTTCAGCCCTCACCCTGTCACTCTTGTCAGCAAAGCTCGCCTTGTGCATGGTAACACATGACAGATCTGGGAGATAGAACAGCCAAGCCTCACCCTGCTGCCACACTAATGGTTTATAAATATCTTCTTCAAAGAGCCGAGATGGTGTGAGGGGTAGCATGGTGGTTATGGGCTCTGTTGTGGTGTAACATTGCAGACCCATTTAAGCTCTCAGCTTGCCTTTCATTCCCTGCCACGAGGACCCAAGAGTTGGCTGGAAGAGGGGTTAGGAAGTGCACTGCGGGACTTCAGATGGACAGCTGGGATGAAAAGGCTTCTGGCTGGCATCTGCTAATTCAAATCAGACAAACCAAGTCACCACAACTAAAGGAAGCGAACTGCTACTGTGGTCATATTCAGCTGATTTTTGTCCAGCTTAGGACATTTATACAAGTCATACATTAATACCAACATGTACGGATGTAACCCTTTTTTTATCCAACTTGCATAAGTCACAGAAGTTGTCCTACAATAGAAGTCTTTGTTTTCCTACGTAAACACCTATATCCCCTGTGTGTGTGGTATTTGCATGTGATCAAAGCCTCAGCCCACTGCACCCTCTTTCTTTCTCTGACTATAGAAAACTGCTCCTCTGCTTCCCAGTTTCCTGTAATGTGCTGTGTTCACCTAAAAGGGCATTGTGGTTAAATTTTATGTATGTCAGGGCTGTAAGAAGACATGTAAGACTTTCAGGACAAGCGTGTAAAAAGGTTCAAAGAGTCTCTGACTGAACTGCTATTACACTCCTTAAGAGAGGAGGGGGAAGAACAGAAGTTATGCAGTGAAAAATTTCTGTTCTCTATTTAGTGATTTATGTGAGCTTTCTGAGTAAAGATGATTATCAAAGGTTGTAATGCCAGTAATCTCATTTTGGATGATTTAATGTTCATGAAGTTACTGTTATAAATAGTTTTGACTGTGAGCAGCTACACGGTGTGTTATCTTTGACTCTGATTTAAGCGTACATTATATCATGCAGCATTTGCCTCAGTCCTGTAGATCACAACTGAGCCTCATTTCTACCTTTGTGTTGGCAGACAATGTGACAGACACTGCAGTGTCAGTCAACTCTGCAGTCATTGAGTCAGCAGAGTGTTGGCGACTTTTTTACGCACTAAGCGCCTCAGCACATGGTGACCCCACTCTGTAACTTTGCCTGGTCTGCCACTTCATGGTTCAGTTGCTGTGGTTCATAAACGCTTCCATTTTGCAATAATACCACTTACAGTTGATGGTGGAATATGTAGGAGGGAAGAAATTTGACAGACTGACTTGGTGCAACGGTAGCATCACAGTACCACGCTCAAATTCAGTGAGCGCTTTAGAACGACCCAGTTTTTTGCAAATGTTGGTAAAGGCAGACTGAATGGCTAGGTGCTTGAGTTTATAAACCTGTGGCAACGGGCCATAAAATATCCATCCATTCTCTTCTGCTTATCCAATTCAGGGTCACGGGGGGGCTGGAGCCTATCCCAGCTACCATAGGGCAAGAGGCGGGACACACCCTGGACAGGTCGCCAGTATGTTGCGGGACTAACACAAAGAGACAGACAACCATTAGCACCTATGGACAATTTAGAATCACCAATTAACCTAACCCCACTAACTGCATGTCTTCAGACTGTGGGAGGAAGCTGGAGTACCCGGAAAGAACCCACGCAGACACAGGGAGAACATGCAAACTCCACACAGAAAGGCCCCGGCCAGATGGTCGAATCCAGGAGGAAGTATAAATTGGGCATTGCTCAAGAGAGCGTAAATCTGCTGCAGTGCTCGCAAACCAGACATTCTCGTGTGCGTGATGGCTTCTTTCTGCGCATGGCTGCTGAGTTCTACGCGCACGGGTTGTTGAATTTACACACGAGGAATGTAATTACCCGAGTGGCAATGAATACCTGCGCCCGTGAAATTAAATTATTTGCTTGTGATTATGTTTTTTCTTGCTTGCGGCTTTTGACATAAATATAATTCCATAAAAATACCTGAATTCAAAGATTTAGATGTGTAGCCTGATACATAGCATGGCGTTTGTTCAGTGCTCTGGTGGGATGAGCCAGACACACTGATCATGTCATTGAGCCATGAATGAAGCCATAATGTTGTGAAATTTTGTGCATTTGTGTAAGAGCAGCCCAGTCTCATGACAAAAAATGACATACTCGTGAAAAATAAATCAGTTTTTTCTTGTTCATCGACACGAATATGTGAGCAATGTATTTCACTAGGAAGTATATTTTGTGTCAGAAAGCTTGAAGGTGTCATCATGGCGACCAAGCAAACACAGCATAACGGCTGTTTTTTAATCCAAACCATATTTTCTTATTTAAAAATGAACTTGGGCCTCTGCCATGAGTGGTAGAATGACTGATGGTGGCTCCACCACCCATCATTTCAATCTTGTAATGCAGACTTTTCTTCAATTTTTAAAAGTGGAAAATAGAGCACTTTTCACAGTTTCACTACCGTTTGGAGAGAAGTTGACGCAAACTACGGGTGACCATGGTTATCTGCGGCTTGCTGCTAGCAACCAAAGGTTTTCCCCCAACCTGCAGGGGAATACACAATTTTTTTCCCTCATGACTGGTGGTTGCCAGATTGTGGTGAACTAGGTTCTAGGCCTGTGTCCCATGGTTAGCGGTCACATGACTGCAAAACCTCAGTACATATGGAACAGACTGATGAAAGGTTGTGATCAGGGGCATGAAAATAATAGTAGTTAATACTAGTTACTGCTGTAAGACTGCATTGGCATGGGGAATTGTCCTGAACCATTTATATGATGTTCACTTTTAAAATTCTGTGAACTTTTTAAATACCTTGAAAGAAATAAGAAATATTTTCCCTCCATTCATCTTCAGTTCTGTGGCTGAACACCTAGATATTAATGTTTACTTTCCCCAAAATCTTTCCGTACGCACTCAAATTGAATTTAGTCCAGTGGCTGTAAACAACACTGCATTACGCTACCCTACAATAAACTATTTGTGTTTTCAGCAGCCAGCTTTCTATGGTGAGTGGGCTGCTGCATCTGCTTTGACCTCAAGGTGATAGTGTAAAAACAATCTTCAGTTTTGTGTGTGTGTATTTGTTTGTTTGACTCCACATGTGTCTGTTTGTGCATGGAAGAGTAAAATCGTGTGACTTTGCTGTGAGAACCAGAGGGAGGTTGTGGGAGTTGGGAGCCATGTGTGCAAGGAGAATCAATTTAAACACAATCAAAAGTTAAGAGGGATTAAAGCTACTGTGATGAGATAGCACACTCAAAATGGTTTAAAATAGCTGCAGAGATTACACTAATGTAATCCAATTTAAAGGAGCCTTCCCCAAATATTTATTATTGAAGCACCATCTGCTTGAAGCCTGTAGGGTCAGTCCAGTATGCAGTTTTACACCAACAAGGCTATTTTGTTGTCCTACATTCCTGCTGGTCCTGTCTGTCAAAAAAATCAGAGAATAACCCATTTTTTTCTGGCTTAGTTTTAATCTTTGTTCATGTTTGTCCTCGTTTGACTTCAGAAAAATCTGGAAAATCACTTTGCAATGAGATTCTCTCTTGCTGAACTCCTCAATAAAAGTAAAACTCAAGGTCATCGAGATCTCTTAATCAGCCAGACTAACGAAAGATTGTAATGAGCAAAAGGAGTCTGGTGTTTAAATTATTTATCTTCATATTGTCTTATTCTGCATGGCTAGGCATTCACGGGGTCATTCTAAGACTTTCTTATCGCCTCTCTGACACAGATCAAAAGCTCAGCACAGACAGAACATGCTATAGAGCTTCATCCACAGCAGCTATGCGTGCAAATGTGTGTGATCTCCTTTTTAATTAATCATGTGGCATAAAATATATCACACTATACATTATGAGATAACAGAAATCTGTCAGCTGCCAAAAAATTTCCATGCTGATTATATTGAGGTACATCTGTTTGTCCAATATTCACAAAAACACAGTTCTTAAGTAGGTTTCCAGAAAATTTAGCATGTTATATTATTAGTATATCTGTATGGCAACATAAAACTGCATATATAAGAATGAAAGAATAATTTTAATCTTGTTTCTCTTTTCTGGTTGTATTGGGTATGAAAGGAGTCATTATTGTATTTTCCTATTTCAGACAGATACATCAAAAAACCTATACGATGGATTGCTGTGAAATTTTTTACAGACATTATTGAAACTGTAAAGATTGCAGCAGCTGCATGTAGTGGATGGATTGCTGTGAAATTTGGTCTCTAGTAATGACAGTAACTTTGATGAGCCCCTGACGTTTCATCTCATGAGGTCAAAATTTCTCTTAGTCCTTTTTATTAGTTGGTACCAGTATCAGTGAAATCCCATCATTCTTATACCAAAAAATAAAACACTCACACATGGTACTGAGGTTTTACAGACACATGACCACTAACCATGTGACGTTAACTTGTCTGCCAGTTTAGATGTGTGACAATCATGGTAACAATGTAGGATCAAGTGAATAAGGCTCCAGTCACACAGGCCTTGAGACTGGTCTGCAACCATCTGGCAACCACTGGTTGTGAGAGAAAAAATGAGTATCCCACGATCAGTTGCAAGTAGTTGCTGGAGGTTGATCCTAGTAGCAGGCAAATGATTGCCTACAGACTAGTCAGTGACTCCCTGGCAACCACCTGTCACTAGGGAAGAACGTGTATTCCCCAACCAGGTGGCAAAAACCTTGTGATTTCTTTGGTCGCTAGCATAGTAGTTTGAGTAGTAGTATCCACCTACTCACCGAGCTGCAGTGAAACAGTGAAAATTGTTGCACAAACTGGAAATGGAGACTGTAAAAGTTGCACCTTTTGAAACATGTTGGCTGCAGTTCTGAGGTGCAATTTCTACTGCCGTTCGGCCAGTAGTTAGCGAGTATTTGCAGACAAACATGAAAAAAATACAGGTAACTATGGCAATCTGTTAGCAACCAAAGTAATCACAAGGTGGTTTTTCGTGCAGCCCCTTTTTTGCGATTTCACCCAGCAACAGCCAACAGCCTCCAGCCTCCAGGAACTCCACATTTTTCCATACAACCATTAGTTGTATCACATCCAATATGGCAGACAACTCTTGAGCAATGTGTGCATGACGTCACGTGAGAAATCTGAGTACTAACACACACAGACAAACGTACTCATTGAGGTTATATTTTGACAGACTGAACGGTAATGATAGTAGCTTTCTATAAGCTATTGCTACACTAGCCTTGACAAGATAAGGTTTTGTGAATGTTGTGTACAAAGTATTAAGATTCAGCTGTTGCAATTAATAGGTAATAATGGATATAAAATGAGTGTTTAGGTAAGTTTGAGATGTTTACTTTGTTTTGATGGCTTAAAAACCACGACCCTAGCATTACCACATACACTCACCAGATACATTATTAGGTAGGTAGTTATTAGGTTATTAGTATTGGGTTGGGCCCCTTTTGCCTTCAGAACTACCTTAATTCTCCATAGAGCAGATTTAACAAGGTGCTGGAGACATACCTCAGAGATTTGGGTCCATATTGACATGACAGCATCACACAGTTGCTGCAGATTTGTTGGTGCACATCCATGAAGTGAATCTCCCTTTCCACCACATCCCAAAGGTGCTCTTTGAGATCTCGTGACTATGGAGGCCATTTGAGTACAGTGATCTCACTGTCATGTTCAGGAAACCAATTTGAGATGATTTGAGCTTTGTGACATGGTATGTTATCTTGCTGGAAGCAGCCATCAGAAGATGGGTACACTGTGGTCATAAAGGAATGGACGTGATCAGCAGTAAAACTCAGCCTATTCCTAGAATCCTCTTCTGTCCCACCAACCCTCTGCATATCCTCCTTGACTATATCCATGAACCTTCTCTGTGGTCTTCCTCTTTTCCTCCTGCCTGGCAGCTCCATCTTCAACACTCTTTGTCTAATATATCCACTATCCCTCCTCTGCACATGTCCAAACCATCTCAGCCTTTCCTCTCTTTGTCTCCAAACCGCTCAACCTGAGCTGTCCCTCTGATATACTCATTTCTAATCTTGTCCATTCTGGTAACTCCCAATGAAAATCTTAACATCTTCAGCTCTGCCTCCTGTCTTTTTGTTAGCGCCACCGTCTCCAAACCATACATCATAGCAGATCTCACTGCCATCTTGTAAACCTTCCCTTTCACTCTTGCTGCTATCCTTCTGTCACAAATCACTCCTGACACTCGTCTCCACCCACTCCACCCTGCCTGCACTCTATTCTTCACTTCTCTTATGCACTTGTCTTGTTGCTTTGGATGGTTGACCCCAGGTATTTAAACTCATCCACCTTCTTTGCATTCTGCTACTTGCAACTTCACCTTTTCTTCTGCCTCCCTCTCATTCACACACATACAAAGCAGTAATGTCAGCTATTAACTGCAGGCAGATTCTCCAGCATAAAAATGTGCTGCTTTTCTACATTTTGTGTTTCTTCAAGGCATTTTCAGTTTTTTAACATTTTATTGAATGTGAATGAAACAAACAACAAATTAAACTAAATATGTAAGAAGGTCACTGGCTCCTCCAGTTTTGTTAAAGTGTCCTCAGCCTAGATACTGAACCCCAAAGTGTGTGTGAGTATGTGTGTGAATTGGTGAATGTAACTTATAGCATAAAAGTGCTTTGAATGGTCAATAAGACTAGAAAAGTGATATATAAATGTCATGAGAATGTGAGAATAAGCCGTTACTGTCGAATTAAGATTCAAATATATAGTTTATCAGGTTATTATAAAACCAAAAGGCCCACCTCTGCTATATTGATTGGGAAAAAAGGGGGAAGAGGTGGAGATGGAGAGTAAATCTCAGCCTCAGCTAAACCTTTAGCTCCAGAGAGAGACTCACATGAGAGAAAGACATGGGTGGAAGCAGAGATTACTCGGGGAGATAGAGTAAGGCTGGTTAAAGAGGATCAGTTTATCTTCACACAGGCCTACATGGCTCCCTGAGGGCTTTGAGTGAGGGACTGACTTTTTATCCTTCACTTGATCATAACACAGCAAAAATAGGTTTGGATGCCCCGTTAGACATGCTAATTACATGTATTTCAGTAAGTGAGGCACCAGTTTGTTTATTTTTAGACACTTGCCGAGGCTGCTCTTTCAAAATTTCATTTTTATATAAGTCTGTGATTACTTACTTACTGTGTTGCATCTGTTTACAGTTATTTATTCATCTGCTGAGACTTAAATTTAGCTGCTCTGGCGAAATGATGGTTTCCACTGGGGTTTTATCTACCGATCAGAGGATCTCTGTTTTTCATATGAAAGTGCTTCCCCCTATGGACGACTCTCAGTACTACAGGAAACACATTTGGTCTAATTGTCTTCCAGCTCAACCATGCACGACATGGTTGACAGGACTTCGATTGTTCTGTTGTCTTTTGTGATTCCAGTTTCGTTGCCATTTTAAATGTTTTTGCAGCTGAGAATCCACCAATATCTCACAGCCAAGAAGCCCTGCAGGAAAAATATTAATAGTGTTTTAAAAAAAAATGTTGTTTATTCAAAAAGAAAAGAATCCAATTAGCAGAAGCAAAGCGTGGCTAGGCTGAACAATAGCCTTTAGGAAAATATAATTAGGGCAAGGTTAACTGAGGCTACCTAGTATCATTTCCTCTAGTATCCTCTTTTATTAGTGGCTTTTTCTGACTTTTTTTTTTTTTTTTACCTCTGGTGAGGGATTTAAGTTGAGTTATATCCATATCCACATGTTGAACAGCCTCTGTGTATCTGAGTCTACAGCCACACACACACACGCTCATCCCAGATGGAGACAGGCACGGATTAGTGAAGATTTTACTTCATTTAATAAACAATTCAATGACACAGTTCTGAGGATAAACCTGCTCAAAGAAGCACAAGAATAGTCTGGAGTTAGGAGACTACAGGTTATTATTGTGCTTCATCACAAAATATCTATGTATCATTCAGAAATACTGTTCGCATGCACTGCTGCAAGCTCTCTGCAGCCCTTCACAGCAGAAAGCAACCTGCAAAAAAAGCTGATCCTTTCTAATTAGGTCTTTTGGGTCTTTTGTACACAGCATATATTGATCAGCATGCACTGAACGTGTGGCCCTTTAAAGAAGGGGAGATACGCCATGCAGTTGCATCGCAAAATAGACCTTTTACGGAATAATATTACATAATTGTTACAGCACGTACATATTGCTTGATTGATGGGCATGACAGTAAAGACGATAGCTGGTGGAAATGAAATCGGAGCACTAACAGGATTTGTGCGGGCAAAAATCTATGTTTTAGATCTGAAAATAGATGATTTCTCTGTACCCCAGGCTGCTGTACATTACAAATCAAAAACAGGCTGATTTGACGGCAGATGCAGGAATGGTGATGATGATGATAAAGATATTAATCTCATGCATACATGCCCAATAGATGGCTTTACTCCTCGACGCGGCTGGCACGAGCAAACGAGGAATAAGAAGATGCGCTTTCTGATTAAAGGAAGATTTTTGTCTTTTGTTTACATGGGACTGTATACATCACAGGGTTTGACATCCTTTCATGTGTTGATAAAAAATAAAAGCACTTTCATGGACTCTGCTCTGGGTAGATTTCCCATCAGTTGGGCCACAGTTTAGTGTCCAGTATTTATACGGTTAAATGCCAATAGATAATGATGTCCTCATCAGCCTCAGTTTGAATATGAATGAGCAACTCTGATTAACATAGTAAATATTACATCTACTAATTGTTAGCGTGCTAGTTGACAAATTTAAGACTCTTTTCAGTTTCAGTATGGCCTACTTAAAGGTCAGGGTTCACCTTTGTTCAGCTTTATCCTCTGGATTTGCACATTCACCCACTAAAATCAGTGATGTGGTGAATACCTAAAGGGAGATATTCTAGCAAATGCTACAATACTGGTTTACGAACAGCACCATCCCTCGCATGCACCATGTGATCGCTCTTCTAAAAATCCACCTAACATCAGAGGTATTAGGGTTGAGTTCAGGAGTCAAGTTGCTTTCTGCCTTTAAAAATAATTTTTATATATTTTTCTTCTATCAAATGTTCCTGACTGCAGAATCATCTGAGATCACCTTAACCCCTTAACCTCCCAGTTTTCTAATTGAAATTTAGAAAAATGTAATGATTGTGACCCTGGCATTGGTGGGAGAAATGACCATGTGTTACATCATATCTGTGTACAGCTGAGCTCTTTTGCTCACATGAGGTGAGAGGATTGAGCCTGAGATTGTTTAGGGATTAGTCAGCTGGACTTACCAGATTCAGAGATTGAGAAATTAAGAGACAGGAGCACCACATTTGCGGGGTCACATTGTCCCAGGAGGAATAAGAAAGCACTGAGTCACTGCAGCAAAACTGCATGGGAAAAACAACTTCTGTCTCCCATTTTTTTGTGCTTTACACACACACACATGCACACACACACATTTTTCTCCTTTTCCTCTATGCCCCATTCAGCCCACCCTACACCACCACCCACTGCTTAATTCTCCTGCCCCTACATGGCTTCACTCTGGAAAAGAAGGAAGGCGTGTCCGGATGAACAGATGTGGGGATCTCGGCTGGATGTCTATGGATCATAACGCTGCCTCTCACTCCTCTCTGCTGCGCCCTTCCATCCATTTGACTGCACGAGGGACACTTTTCACCGTTTTGTTTTCAGCAATTAAAGGATTTAGTGGCAGTGGTTCTTTTTTGCGTCCTTGGCTTTAGTTTTCCAAACTGGAGACTCAGACGGAGACCAGTTGCTGGGATCAGTTGATCCAGCTTCAGCTGTCCGGTTCGGGTGACTGGGCACCCTGTGAGTTCCACAAGATCTCTTTTTTTTTTTAGTCATTTCCTTTTATCTGTCTTCTCTGTCATCTCTGTTATTATCACTACTTTATTTTCATAATGACCATAATTGATCTCCTTAACAGCTTTCTTTGGTTTGTTTTCTATATGAAAATGTATTTAAGAGTTGAAGAGGAAGCATTTTCCAGCCACAGCAGCTTAATTTGAATGTTTACAGTAGCGAGATGATGGAGAGTCCAGAGCACTCTGAGCGTTTTGTAGTTTGACACTTGTAAATATGACTCTTGGTTGATGATTTTCAGAAAATAGAAAAGCTAAAATACTACTTTCTTTATCTCTTAACCCTTTATCAGATCACTATCAGTGACTTGATTTTTTTTTTAAGTTTTTAAAAAGTCTTTTAATATCCTCCAATAACTCTCTGGGGTTGAAATTTTGAATTTTAAAGTATTTCAATGAGTATTTCAATGCTCGTTCACCTGAATTGGTTTGCTTTGGAACCTACTTTACAAATGACATTTTCCATGCAGAACAATATAATATAATGGAAAAAGACTGTAAATCTTCTGAATTGTAAATCTTTTTATGAAGACTAAATTTGAGAATTTGCAGGTTCGCTATGTGGAGATTTAGATCCTTGCTTTTTAACTAATAGTTACTTAAGAGATATTGATTTAAATTACAATCGTCACGAGTGCTCAGTGTCAGCAACAGTATCCACTTTAGTTGGAACAGCATTATTCAGCATTAGAGGAACTAAAGTGATAGTTTCTGCCTTCTGTAATATTATCATTTGTTTTTTTTGCTCCTGATGCGCTATCTGGGTTTTGCTACAGTTTACAAAGGCCAAAAAGACAACACACACACGAAGATGTTAAAATGAAGTCATTAAGTTAAGTACGCAGGTATAGTTCAAAAACCCAACATAATCACAGCATCAATTGGAAAGATTTTAGCTGGAATTATTGTTTTTCTCCAATTCAAAATTTTTCTCACATCTTTCTTTTTTCACACCAATATTTTTGGTTCATCCGGTCAAACGACTGATGAGCTTATGCCTTGGCGAGATGTCCACAATTCACAAAAATCGCTACTCATCCTGTACTAGTGGTCAGACTTTAGTGAATCTTTCACAGATTGATCACTTAATGGGTCTTCACCCAAAGTGTGCTCAAGGTCAAGCTCACATTTGTCATATTATGGGCATTAACCTGTGAATTGTGAGGGATCGTGAGATGGATAAGCTGCTACGTCTCTGTTCTGGTTTCCTGAGTAGTTCTTTTCATATTGCAGATCAGACCAATTAAGGCAAAGAAAGGTGTTTAAAGCCACTCAACTTCCATGGTCACAGTATGTGATGACATTTACAGAACAACAAAAGAAGAAAGCTGATTGAAATAGACTGCCAGTGCTTTTTATAACAGAGTATTTATTAAAAATTATTTATTTGCTTGTTTCAGCTTCTTAAATCAGTGAGGATATGCTGGTTTTCTCTGCTTACTATTATTATCTGAAGATCTTTGAGTTTGGGGCTGTCAGTCAGACAAAAAACAGTTTTTGAAGCATTTTTTCCATCATAACTGTGAAATAATTGGCTGATAGTTTCATGATCACTTGTTGCAGACCTGCAAAAAGATGGATTCAATCTAGTTCTTACAAATAAGTTGAATAAAACAAACTATAACTTTCATATAACACTGACACTAGAAGTTAAAGTGACTTACTGTATTGCCATAGCAACCTGGCTTTCCCAAATAAGCAGCCAAGACTGCTGTTCTTCTGCTATATGAAGGTCATAATAGGAAGTGATACAGAATGAACTGCTTTTTAAACCCTTGTTACCTGTGTTGTTGTTGTTCTAGGTGACACAAAGAAGGTGGAGTTCCCCAGAAAAGAGATGGAGGTGGTACAAGGCCAGATGGTGGTGTTACAGGCGTGGTACAGCCCCAGCACAGACATTTCCAAAAACTCTGTCATTTGGTACTTCTCTGGGAACGAGTCCAAGCAGGTGAGAAGGTCAAAGCCAAAGCAGTGTAATGTTGTGCTGAAGAGCTGCTCTGACCTCTGATGCTATAGACAATCGAGAGCCTCTTTAAAGGGATTACAGTAAAGTACAGTTTGTTGGTTGGTTCTCTGGCCAGTGCTACAGAAGCTTTACATCTAATGCAAAATATTAGAGCTCAAACAACGAACTGAACTACTTTGTGTAGATTATATTGTATCATACAATATCAGATTGTATTTAAAGCCGTGTTTAGATCTTCTTATCTTTTAATTTAAGCAAGAGGAAAAGAGTAAGTGTGCATTTCATGACAATGTTATATTCTGACTCCAATTTGTAAAACATGTTGATATGTAGAGATTAGGATTATTGCTAAAACCACTGATGATGTCTAATTCATAGCGGAAGGAATGCAAAGGGATGGGTGTTATTAAGGAAAATGTGCCACTAATGACACTTGAGCCCTGCATTGTGCTGCACCTCTTTTATGTAGCACACACTGCTAGTGAACCTGCACATGTCTGCACATGCCCTATGTTTGTATGATTAATATAATCTAAACAGTTTCCGATGCCTGTGAGATTATCTCAAACAGAAAATCAGGCTAAAATTCAACATCCACCATCTGTACATGCCAGGATTATCTTTATGAAGCACATGGTAATCTGCACATCTTAATATCAAACAGAATTCAAAATATTTCATTTGAATGAAACAATCCATATTGGTGTAATGATTTGTGTGTTTCCCTGGTCGTGTTTTCTCCGTGCAGGTGATAAACTTTAGCTCAGGTGAGGTCGGACACGGTCAGAACGAGTTCACAAAAAGAGTGGGCTTCAGTGTGGCCATGCCCTCGGCCAACCTTTCCATCTACATCAACAACACCCAGGAATCCGACTCTGGTCGCTACATGTGTATTGTCATCATCCCTGGAGCTTCTGGCATTTCTGGGGAGATGAGCCTTAATGTCAAAGGTAATGGTCCAAAGCGTCAGAGGAATTTCAAAGGTTAGATGTAATCAGAAAGTCTGCAGTGCAGCTCACACATTTCCTTGGATTTGAAAGTTCAGGCACAGTAAATGCTAAGCATATTTTAAAGGATTTAGGATTAGACCAGTCTGTCAAAAATCATATATTTATATGAGAAAGCACTGTCCACATAAAACTCATCTGCTGTTTAGGGATTCACTGGGCTCTGAGGTTGTTATGTCATCCTCCAGCAGCAGATTGAAACTTATTTTTATGCAGTGTGGCTACTGCCCTGAGATATTTCCACATCACTGCCACTGCATTACAACTACCATAGAAAATTCAGTAAAGGGGGGCTACTGGTATAGCTTCTTATCTCACATGCTTTAAATCACTAACAGTGTCTATCCCTCTGCCCAGTCCCTCCTTCTCCCCCAGTGTGCACCATGACAGGGAACCCAGTGGTGAAGGGCAATGTGACTCTGAGCTGTAAGTCCAGTCATGGAAAGCCTGTCCCTCAGTACAAATGGACCAAGGCTGCACCCATGTCTGAAGTCTTCTTCTCCCCAATGCAGAGTGAGTATTTTCTGAGCACACTTAAACGACTCATACACCCCCCCCAAACCCTCCACCCACTCCATATTTTCTCACTTGATGTCGTGTTCATCCTTTCAGGTTGTGTTTGCCCAGGTTTTGCATCAGCATTGAAAAAAAGTCCCCACCGAACAGTGTGCTCGATTGATTATACAAGGACTGTAAGGACTATAGACCTGTTTCATAGACGTCATGCTGTGGCAGGAAAAAGCACACTTATCATTTCAGGTTCCTGCTGTTGTTTCCAGTTCACTGTGGTGTTTTACTGATGGAATAGAGACATCCTTAAAGAAACTGGTTTCACTTTGGCTTTACCTCAATGAAATGAGTTCAGAATATCTGCCATTAAAAATGTATGTTAAGGTAGAGGCTGAACTCTCAATGGTAAACATGGTAAAACCTGAACAAAAACGTTTTTATTTTTATTTCTATTATTTATTAACCTTTTTTTTTTTTTTTACAAATGACAGGAGGAATGATTCACATTAATTTCCAGAAATCGTTATCATTACTGAGCACGCAATGGAATAGTGAAATAGGGGTCACTTTTCCAGTTTCTGCTTAATTTTCTGATTAGAAATCTCTAGATGCTGTTTTCATGCTGTGCAGATGTCAAAATGAAAGACCAGAGGAATTCATAGGCTTATAGAAACTGTGCAGCAATCAAAGACAAGAAGAGAAGAGCAAGTGCTTTGATGCGCTTTTTCCCCATATTTTGCCTCTCAGGCTTCACACCAAGGTGTTTGGGTTGTTTGAAGCCTGAGAACAGGAGGACAGGAACTGAACAAGAGTAAAGAAAAATAGTCTGTACTTGTATTTAATATGCTCCTTCTTTCCCAATAATAACATAATTTATCATAATCCATAATGAAATGTTGGACAAAGACGGTTTGTTTTCAGTCCTAACCCTAACCACCACAGAGGATTTTAAATCGAACAATCAAGATGTGATTGAAGTGCAGCTTTAATTCAGCGGCTTAATGAAAACTTTGCATTAACTGTTTAGGAATTACAGATATTTTTATACATAGTCCCCCATTTTCAGAGGCTCAAATGTTGTGTTTCCTCCCTTGAGATGCTCTGCTTGGCCTTTACTGAAGCCACCTTCAGTTGCTGCTTGTTTGTGGGTCTTTCTGCCTTTAGTTTTGTATTTAATTACTAAAAAGCATGCTCTACTGGGTTGAGATCAGGTGACTGAAGAATATCCCATTTCTTTGCCTTGAGAAAATCTTGGGTTGCTTTTGCAGTATGCTTTGGCTCATTATCCATTTGCACTGTGAAGCACTGTCGAATCAGTTTTGCAGCATTTGGCTGAATCTGAGCAGAGAGCATAGCCCTGTACACTTCACAATTCATCCTGTTACTTCTATAAGCAATCACATCATCAATAAACACTAGTGGCCCAGTTCCAAGTTAATCTTGGTTTCATGTGTCCAAAGATTTCTTTTCAGGCTCTTTTAGATGTTTTCTGGAAAAGTATAATTTGGCTTTCCTGTTATCGAGTGCAACCAGTGGTTTTCACCTTGTTGTAAACCCTCTGTAGTTAAGGATCGGCTGTGTGGCAGGCAGGAGTTGGACTCAAAATGCAGGACTCGGAAGACGAGGAATAAACTTAAAAGCATCTTTATTGCTGAGCTCTTGCAAAGTACAAAATAATAGCAGATCAGGAACAAGGAAACCAAAACTACAACTAGACACACAACAAGGAGGGACACAGCCATGAGGGAGAATGTGTCAAAGGACAAGGGGAGACTGAGACAAAGGACAGCTGAAACCAATCACAGATGACGAGACAGGGGAAGTAGAACTAAACACAAAGCACTAGTTATCAGTTAAGGGAACAAAGACCTATAAAAACCAAGAAATAACAGAAAGCCAAAATGTCAACAATACAGAATACAGAACCAAAATACAAAAATTATCAAAACAAGAAAAACCCTAAACATCCCAAAACTCAAAAAAGCCTGGGTCCAAGACTCAGGGACCGTTCAGCCTCTCCCTCTTGCACTGGCATCTCTTTGAGCCTCGTATTTAAAATTACCATGAAAAGCTATAAAATACAAATTCAAGACCCTGAAACAACTTCACATATTATTTCTGCTTCATTTTTCATGAAATAACAAGAGATCAGGCCACACCTGGCCATAAAACTGCTTGTCAGTTGATCAATTAATTTTAAGTCTCTGAAAATGGGAGACTATGTATAAAAATGTCTGTAATTCCTAGACAGTTAGTGCAGATTTTTTTGTAAACCCCTTTAAATTAAAGCTGAAAGTCTTTGTCCCATAAATTATGGACCTAACTTCATGGTTTAAAAGGGCCAACAGTGCATGAATACATACCACTTCTAGTTTTTTATGTTGAAGTACTATCATTATTGAAAAAAAAAAAAAAAACTATATCCAATGGTTATAATGGTCACATACTTACTTAATCAAATCCCAGATGCACAGAATGGCCTTTATCACAGTTTGCTGCTGATAAAGTTGCAATCAAAATTGTTCAATCATACTAAGCATTTAAGAGTTTGCACATTAGAGGCTTTCTGATAATCAAGAGGTTTTATGAATTTCATGTGCACGTTGCACATAATCTTTCTATTCAGTATTATTGTTTTTTAACCAATTACTAAAATATAAAAGAAAAATAAATTAGAAGAATTTTCAGGTGGTTATGGCAGCATTGTACCCAAAACTTACAGTACAGCAGCAAACTATCCTATGTGAAGAAGAAAGACCAAAGTTTCACTTACGAGAATCAGACATTTGAAAACATTAACTGGGAAGAAAAAACCTGCAAACACCAACAGGAACCTTTCTGTTCTCAATTTTTCAACAAAAAGCATGTAGACATTGAGTTGAATAGGCAAGAACCAAATCACATAATCCTACTCAGTTCAGAGAATCATTTTATTGAAGTGATGAAAGTGAATTGGAACCATGAGGACCATTGGATCAGCAGTATGTCAAGAGTCAGATGGTCAAAGCCTGGCAAAAAGACTATAAACCATGGAGACATGGTACTCTGTTGAGGAGAAAAGCATCTTGGATCCTTGGAAGAACATGATGCCTTTGCTGTGCATGATCAAACTTTCTTTCAGTATACTTCTAAATGGACCAAAGGTTGGCTCAAGAAACATGATCTCATTTAAAATCATTAGTGAGATTTAAGTTGCAGCACAAAAAGCAAGGAATGTTAGTGAAGTGGAAGCTTTAGTGCATGAGGAACAGAACACAAAAGAAAGGAATCAGAAACATTTATTCATCATTAAGTCAAAATACACTGCTCAAACAAATTAAAGGAACACTTGATCATCACAGTGTAACACACAGTCAACTTCAGGGATATCAATCTGTCCAGTTAGGAAGGATAAACCATTGTGAGTATATTTCACCTGCTTTAGTGCAGATGAAAGTGACAACAGGTACACTGGAGCGGCAACAAGACAACCTCCAAAAACTGAATGGTTTTACTTATGGTGACCACAGACTTCCTGACTGATTTTTCTCAAGTTTTGTGTTCGTGCCTGCTTCACTACTGGTAGACAGGACATGCAGCCTATTCAGATTACACAGGTAGTCCAGCTCCTTCAGAATGGCACATCCATACATGCTGCTGCAAGAAGGTTTGCTGTGTTTCCTAGCACAGCCTCAAGAGTGTGGAGGAGATACCAGGATACCAGCCATTACATGAGCACTACTGGACAGAGCCACAGAAGTGCATCAACTCAGCAGCAGGACCGGTATCTGCTCCTTTGTGCGAGGAGGAACAGGAGGAGCACGGCCTGCACAAGGGTGGCATTAGGGCTCTGTCCTCTGCACACAAAGGAGCAGATACCAGTAATGCTGCTGTGTTGACACACTTCCACGGCCCTGTCCAGCTCTCCTCTTATAATGACCCATTTCCTGGTATCTCCTCCACACTTTTGAGGCTGTTTTGGGAGACACAGTAAACCTTCTTGCAATGGCACATGTGGATTTGCCATCCTGGACTACCTGTGCAATCTGAATGGGCTGCAGGTACTATCTCATTTTACCAGTACTAGCAAAATCACTAACAAAAAGCAAAACTAGAGAAAAATCAGTCAGAAGGGATAAGGAGAGAGCAATGGTCTGTGGCCACCACGTGCCATTCCCTTTTTGGGGACCTCTCCAGTACACCTGTTTTCACTTTTATTTGCACCAAAGCAGTTGAAATTGATTCACAATGGTTCATGCTTACTAACTGGACAGATTGTATGTTATACCGTGATGATCGAGTGTTCCCTTAATTTGTTTTTTTGAGCAGTGTATTAATAAATACTTTTTTTTTTTTATCTTCAGTACTTTTAATAAACTTTATGTTCTGAAAAATAACTAAACATCAATCTTTATTTGTTCACCAAAGCTGACATCATAATTTAATAAGAATAAACTTTATTCATATAGGACTTTTCTTAATGAAGTTATAAAGTGCTTCACAGAAGAAAAAAAATCTTAAATCATCCAGTTAAAAAGATTTAAAAACATTCAAACAAATGTTTTCATTGAATTCCAATATTTACAACAGCAGGATAAAGGGGTTGAATAATTTTGATTGCAGCTGTAAAGGTTCCAAATGGACCTCAGAGGAAGATCCTCGATCGTGCCATAACATGCAGTGTGAAATCCTCTTTACTGAATGAGACACACAGCGTCCTCTTCTCACAGTGCTGCCCAGGCGCGCGAGAGAAAATAGAATTTTCTGTATTCTTTTTTGATGTCTGTTACCAGAAAAAAAAGAAAGAAAAAAATGCCATCTGTTTCTGAGCAGTAGGACTTTGGCTGATTGATTGAGTATTGACTTAACTGCTCTGATCTCTGGCCTTCATCTCTTTAAGTCCTCAAACTCATAACATGAAAACTACTCCCTCTGATTGTGCACCCTCTCACATGCTTTCAACACTCAAGCCCCAACCCTGCACTCATCTTTTTATGCACACTGATATATGCTAACTCTATGACACTCGAACTTTACTCTGCCATCACTGCTTATCCCTTTAAGCAGTCTCTCTCTTCCTCTCTGTTTTTTCTCTCTCTGCTGATCCTCTCGCCGCACTTCTCATTTCCTGTTGGCCTAGGTGCCTAATCTAACAAGCCCCATGTCATTACTTGATCAGCCCCTCTAAGAAGCATAAGTTGGATTTGGGACAGAGAGTGCAGCACATCTTGCTACTCCAACCTCCTTCCCTTCAGTATGTACCATTCCTCCTCTACCTCTCATTCATGCTCACTCTCTTTTCCATCTTTTTGAAAAAAAAAAAAAAAGAGTGGAGAGCCTGCCCCCAGACCATGCTTGTCCTTGGGTTCATGGGTAAGGGTTTTCATTCATACATTTTTCAGTTATTGTCCCTACTCTTTCCCACCTCTACCTGCAAGTGGTGACATCATATTTGTAGAGTCAACATGGCACTCCTTAAGCTTTAAAAAAGCTTTAAAGGAAAAGAAAATCAACCCCATTTGGAATAGGATAGTATTTTCAGAAATTATTTAAAAAACAACAACAGCAGATTCACACTTTTTAAATATTAATTATAAAATCATTGAGTAGTTTTTATTGTAACCATTTGGAATACTGAACAGATGTTTTATGTTGTTATGTAATCTTTCCTGACTATTTCCATGACAAGCAGGGGTTAAAGTGGGCCGGAAGGATCCGGAACAGCGTTCCTGCACCTTTAGTTAATGAGTAATTAAATCTGATGTGCAGGTTAATGCATATTGCTATTGAATGAGTTCATTCTTCATGTGCTGCTGCCTGCCGTTGCTTCCAGTGATATCATGGAGACACTGGCTCAGTAATAAGAAAAAAATGACATCTCAAGGCCCACTTACACCTTCAACACATCCTTTTTTGCTTCTCATCCTGGCGATGCGTTCATGGTGCAGATGTAAAGTTGCTGTTGTGGTACCAAGCATCTAGCTAGCTGCTGAAGAGGAGCAAGCGTAAACATAGTTTTTTTTAAGTAGTAGATCATTTCAAATGCAACTTTTCAAACAGCTCAAGCACACACACACACACACACACACACACACACACACACAACTGTTTCTGTGTAGTTTGTCATAAAGTGTACAGTTGCTGTATTTCCCAGGGAAAGAAAAAAAATAATGTGTGACACTGATAGATGGAGAAAGATGTAAGAAAGGGAGGAAAGGAGAGGGAGATGAGAGATTATCTTCAAAAGTAAGCACAGCTCACCAAGTGACATTTTTATAAACTGGAAATTTAAATTTTACATGTAATGCTCTGATTCATTTTAGAGTTTTTAAATGAAATTTTGGATCCATACGTGATGTGTTGCTGAATTATGTTTTTGTGAAACGTCCCGCAAAACAAACTGAAGTATACTAATTTTGTGTTATTCAAAGGTTGCATGAAAATACCAGACAGTTAGTGCAGGGTACACTGGTTAGTTTGCAATATTGTGATAAAGTTCACAGTGATGCACTGTGTTGGACTGGGTACATCAATGATACTGTTACTATGTTACATCAAGGGTAGCAGAGATCAAGGTATAAACCTTTTATACTAGCTTTATTGTATCTAGGGGTTGGAAATCAGCCATATAGCTTGTGTAACATCAGCTTATATCTTGTTGAATTCAGTTGGCTAAATCCTCAAGGAGCAATGAATATCGTAGTAGCAGCACAGGTCAGCAGATCACAGCCTGTACACAAAGAAAAATCTATTGGAGCTCACAAAACAAATTATTATGTGTCATATTTCTAAGTGATTGTTAAAAATAAGACCTGATCTTGGGGTTCCCCCACCTGCCAAATCCCACTTTAACCCCTGATGACAAGGATTTTCAAACTTACAAGCTACTTTAATATGAAGTGAAAGGGTTGACTTTGTCCTTTAAATCTTTGCAGTATGTTGTGTTAGATTTAGCTTTCATCCTGTTGTATTTATTCGTTTTTTTTAGCTGTGTACATATTGAAACATAAAACTATGTTAATTTATTATTCCGTAGATAGAAAAAAAAAATATTGAGTCAATAATAATCCTGAACTAGTGTAAATATTAATTTAATATGTATTACTTTAATATTAAAAATGTTAATATAAGTTTTTTAAATTTTCTTGCAGATGTGGATGAAACTATTGTTGGTTTTTAGCTCAGGTGATTAGCCAGTTAGCACACAGAACAGCTAATTTAACCTAACATCACCTAAATAGCACACATTAAATCTTTTTAAACTCTACACACAAAAAAACAAATTGTAAAAAAACAGCAAGCAGTGTTTAAACCATAGACTGTATAACATTTTATACAATCATTGGGTTAAACTAGTTTATATTTCATAGCTCACTAACTAACTTGTTGAACAGTTAGGCTATTTTAAAACAGAGTCACTTTAAAACTGAAAGGACTTTGTTTAAACTCACACTCTTGATATATAAACTTTGTAAAACCATGATATACAGTTTAAATAAATGTTTATTAGTAGTAAAATATAAAATTAGAGAGTATATCACGACACAAGTTGGTAACTGTTTCCTCTGGTAATAGTTTTGCTTAGATAATTGTCTGTTAGCTGTAGCTTCTTTTACGGCATACAGTACTGTGCAAAAATCTCAGTGACCCCTAATTTTTTTCATATTTTGCCTATAAGGAGCCAAACTTTCTAATAAAAGTGTTCTTGAGCAATAGTCCTCCAGACTTTCTGAAGGGCTGCATGTCAGTCAGTGGTGATGGGGATCTTGTCAAAATTGATGGAATTGTGAACATCGAAAAGTACCGTCAGGTTTTGCAATACTGTCTGGAAAGAGCCTGATTGGCAACAGCTTCTTTATTCTGCATGATACCAAACACACTCCCAACACCTGAATTAAAAAACACACATTGGAACACTATCAGTCATGGATTGGCCTCCCCAGAGTTCGGACCTCAACATTATTGAAGCAGTGTGGGATCATCTTGACAGAGAATGAAAAAAGGGCAGCCAACATCCCAAGAAGAGCTTTCAATGTCCTTCAAGAAGCCTGGAGAACTATTCCTGAAGACTACTTAAAGAAATTAGAAGAAAGTTTGTCTAAGATGGTGGTAAGAAGGTGGTCATGCCAAATATTGACTTTCATGCTGGTTAGAATTGTACAAACTCTGTTTTTGCCTTATATACTGTATCCATTTGGATGTTGTTATTGCAGCCTGAAATCTCTCGAGACACCCCTCATACTTACCTTTTAAAATGTTAAACTAAGAATATCGTATAAATGTAGGCCTAATATTAATAGATAAATGAGTGAATGTTTTAGTTAGTGCTTCTTACTTACTCGAAATGTTATCATCTTATCACCATTTAGCCCAATAGGACAGAATTAATTTTAATAACCTTTACTGACGTGAACTAAACGTGTTTGTTTACATTGCTGTGAAAACTAATTGTGCATGGATGGTCACATCATATGCCATGTGAGGTAGCTGAATATACCATTAGCTGCAAAGTCTGCCAATTTCCATTAATCACATGTCATGTGTCAAGGCTTTGACAAATGCTGCTCATTGACCTTGCAGTGATGGCAGCATAAAATGAGTAATGGTCCCATCTTGGCATGAAGTCGCACTTACTGTAACATCAGATCCCCTGCAGCTCTGCCGCCACCGGGATCTGTGATCACTGTGCAGACTTGAAATCACTCCAAGCTCAGAGTCAGCTGACGCGCAGCTAATCTGTCACAATTAGGTTGGGTCCTTCACAGCTGGTTTTCAGGCCCGAGGATTAAATAATCACAGCAGGACAGGTGCATATCACCCTCATCCACAACTGTTTTACTTGGCACTCAGGTTTATTTTGATTTCCCACGCATAATGTTAACACCCTGCTCTAAAGGTTAATAAGTGTTGGTATGCTTTATTTGCACTTTCGATTTTAATGATTTTTATTTGAGACCTAGAGAGGCAGGTCATATATGTCAGCAGCTTCTTCTTAGAGGATATATTTAATGAAATAACAACAGATTTAGAAATGTGTGCATCTGCCTACCTTAGCTGTCCTTCTGGCAGTGAAACAGGAGATGATTCAGACAAAACACACAGCTCAGTCCAGCCTTCACTCACCCAAAACTTTGGGATTAGAGCAGTTTGGACACAATTATTCTTAAGGAGTTTTGCTCCGATAATTTCAACCTTGACTTTTCATCCAAGTTGATTTGGATGAGCCTCTGGGTTGCGGTGCATCTCTCTCTCTCTCTCTCTCACTTTTTCAGGGGAGGGTTTCCAGTAAAAAACAAACACACATACTGTCAATCGCCGCTACAAAGCAGAATCACATCAGATGAAGACATGCTGTGATATGACGTCTCAGATTGGATTTCAGAGGATTTGCTGTGAAAAGTCCCACATTAAGCTTGTTTATTTTTCCACAGTCTATGCCTCCAACATAGTATTTTAAGATCAGATGTGCTAAGAGGAACAGATTGTGAGACTGATGTACATGCTCTCGCTGCATGTGTGAGAAAATATGAAAACAAAAACTGATGTCCAGCATCAACAAAGTGTAAGACTAGTGTTGTGAGACCGCATCAGTGCAACATTTTTTTTCCAGTAGGTAATGGAAACAGGCCAATAGTGGCTTATATTCTGGATTAACACTGCTATGATATGTTGAACGCATTAGTCTGCACACATTATAATCAAAATAGCGGGAAGTACTGTTGTGAGCCACTAGGCTAGTTTCTTTTTAACAATTACAGAAATATATAGAAAGAATCCAAATGTAAGTTTAAAAGAGAAAACTGGCTAAGTTGCAAGTTGCTGCTCAAAAAGAGGGGGAAATAATTCCTGCAAATTATTTTTTTAAATAAATATAAATCCCCATATAGTCTATAGTAATTGTATATGTATAGTAAGTCTGTGTGACTTTGTCCTTGTGTATAGTTCCCTTGACTTATTTTTTACCGGCACAGACCACATGGATATATGATCGTGAAGAGTGTGTAACTGTGGTTATTGTTTCAGATGAGAGACATGGTACCCTCAGGCTGAGCAACCTCACTAAAAGCATGTCAGGGAAGTACATCTGCCGAGCCAGCAACACTGCCGGCTCCGACAGCTGCTCAATTAACCTGGAGGTTTTCACCTGTACGTACACAGCAGGAACCCTGCTTTTACTGTGCTTCACTCCAGAGTATTCAACACTTTGCTTGACAAATCACCACCATGTCTGTGTCATGTTTCCCAGCTTCCAATGCAGGCGTGATTGCAGCAGCTACTCTGGGATCAGTGGTGGGACTGGTGGCGATGGTGCTGGTTCTTATATTCATACTGAGGAGAAGAGGGGACACCGAGGAGGAGATAGCCAATGAAATCAAGTGAGTTTCACTGCTTTGATTCTATATTTTGTTCCCCTGGCCACCAGGGGGGGCAATAGCTGTGGTTGCGGTCCTATAAAAGTCTACAGCGACCCTCTGACTTGACCTCAGTAAATACTTTCCTGATGACTTTAATATTTATCTTTATCTTTAAGTCCTTTTTGTAAATTTTGGTCATTCCATGTCTCAGAAAGGAGGATTATCCAGGATATGCTTATTGGTTAATGACTTGTGATTGACAAGTCATTAGCCAATAAGCATGACTTTCACAGTCAGCTCGAACACTCTCTCATCCAGTTTATAAACACCAAGTGATGACTTTACAAACCAATGGGTCACATCACGGTAGCTAAGTCCATCTTTTTATATAGTCTGTGTCTACATCATGCATTGTTTTGACAGCTGTCAAAAATGTGGAGTAGTGAGACCTGTAATTTCCATTTTCCAAAAATGAAGAAGATACCAGTGGAAAGTTAAATGTGCCGTTCTCTGAGCACGACGTGACAGTTAAGTCATACCATTCATCATAAAGAGGCCATTTGGAGTTGAAGTGGGTAGATCCTAGTTTTTCTCATTTTTGCGGGTCCAGTAGTTTGGAGCAGATCTTTAAACGGGGCTTTGCTCAGTCTGAAGTGTGCAGTGTCACACATCATCCAAACTGAGCTCCTGCACTAAAATACAATAAGCACCATAATGTGTGCCCTACATCTCACAATGTAATGCATTCACAAACTTTCTAAAAAAACTAACAAGCCTCCGACTTGGAAGCCTTTTGTCCATTGACATTAATCCAAAGCAGTAATTCAACAATTATGCGGTCCTATAGATGACAGAAAAGGTGATCCTGCTGCTTTGTTGTTTATGCATTTCTTAAACAAAAACAGCTGCTGCTGTTTTTTAGTATCTTAACCCATAAGAACCCACAGTGACACAGGTGTTAACTGAGGAATGTTCCTTTTAAAGTTCATCATTTTAATAGTTCATAATTGTCCTGAAAGTGGAAATGGGTCTGGGCTCTTATGGGTTAACATGGTTTTACACTACTTACTACACGGATATAATTTGATTTAGAATAGACCAATCCCATTCAAAATATAATTTTTACTCAGGCCAGTGAGGGTGAAGGTTTTAAACGTACAAATAACTAGTAACTTTTCTCACATTTTTTCCCTTAAAAAAGTCCAGTAGTGTGCCAAGAAAATATCCTCCACACCATTACACAACCACCAGCAGCCTGCACCGTTGATACAAGGCAGATTCGTGCTTTCATGCTGTTTACACCAAATTCTGACCTTATCCTTCGAATGTTTCACCAGAAATCGAGACTCATCAGACCAGGCAACGTTTAACGTTTTTGGTGAGCCTGTGTGAATCGTAGCCTCAGTTTCCTGTTCTTAGCTGGCAGGAGTGACACCTGGTGTGGTCTTCTGCAGCTGTAGCCCATCTGCTACAAGGTTTGACGTGTTGTGGGTTCAGAGATGTTCTTCTGCATATCTTGATGTAACGACTGGTTATTTGAGTTATTGTTGCCTTCCTACCAGCTCAGAGCAGTCTGGCCATTCTCCTCTGACTTCTGACATCAACAAGTCATTTTCACCCAGAGAACTGCTGCTCACTGGATATTTTCTCTTTTTTGGACCATTCTCTGTAAACCCTAGAGATGATTGTGTGGGAAAATCCCATTAAGTCAGCAGTTTCTGAAATACACAGATGGTCAGATACAAGCAGTTGAACAGGTATACCTAATAAAGTGACCTTTGAGTGCAATGCGTTACAGGATAAATTAACCAGTTTTCTGCAAAGCTTGCAGAAGTTACTCCACCTTCACCAGCTTAAACATGAAAAGGGTAATTGCATGGTAATGCTTTGGTAATAATGTATCTACAATAGAGTTCATTATTTATAATGAGTGCCTTTGGTTGCTATGTTTTATATGATTTGCTGATAATATTTTTACCTAAAGAACTTTTATCTGTATTTTTATGCTGTTCTAGCGCTTTGTGGATTTTTTTTAACTTTCACCATTTAACATTTGTAATTATTACTGCATAAATAGAGTATCATTTACACTAGACACCATTAAAACCTGTATTTTACAAGTCCCAAAAAGCTGAATCTGTTCATCTGGACGTAGCGTTTTTTAGTGGGAGAAACGTTTCGTCAACTTATCCAAGTGACTTCTTCAGTCTCAGCTGATGCAGGATTCCCCAACCTTATAAACAGTACATTTGCATAATGACCGAAACCAGCACCACTGACTAACAATGGGCCATTTGGTCAGTTTCATGATCAATAGTATGCAAATTTCCATGACCATTGATCAGTGGCCATGAGTACCATTCACAGAGATTGGGGAATGGCTGCAATCACAGCATTGTAAGATGGTGACAGATGTACCCTTAGGCCCCCTCCTCGGTTCAGAGATGGTCTTTTCCTTTTCACGTAAATGGCCTCCTT